>MU558737.1:1672281-1705360 GCA_024362625.1 Silurus asotus | reverse complement strand
TCCTATTAATAATAATATATACTGATCAGGCATAACATTATGAGCATCTGCCAAATATTGTGTTGTTCCCCATTTTTGCTGCCAAAACAGTTCTGACCCATCGAGCATCATGTTCGTCTGTTGGATCAGAACCACACGGACCAGCCTTCGCTCTTCACGTCCATCAATGATCCTCGTCCCCCATGACCCTGTCACCGGTTCCCACTGTTCCTTTCTGGGAGCACTTCTGATAGATTCTGACCACTGCAGACCAGGAACATCCCACAAAAGCTGCAGTTTTGGAGACGCTCTGACTCAGTCGTCTAGACGTCACAATATGTCAAGCTCGCTCAAATCCTTACGCCCATTTTTCCTGCTTCTAACATCAACTTTGTGGACAAAATGTTCACTTGATGCCTAATAAATAAATCCACCCACTAACAGGTGCCATGATGAAGATCATCAGTGTTCTTCACTTCACTGCTTATAATGTTATAATGTTTACCTGATCATTGTGTATTGTTAAAATGATGTCGAAAAATTGTATTCAATTGAATTGAATAGTAAACAATCATTTAGTCAAACAGTCATTGATAATTGTGCACTGATTTACTGCAATGTGGCTGCATTAATTGTGCCTAAAATAAGTAGTGCTCAGAATGTTCAACTGTGGATTCTAGATCAAGGATCATAACTGAAACATGTTCTTGAATGGATCGTGCACGCGTCGATGTTCTCCGACGCAATTTTACTGATAAATATGGGGCGATGTGCTTCTCTCAGCACTCCTGAAAGAAGAGCTGACGTCGGCTGGAACTCGTGTCCACGAGAGGCTTTCCTGGTGGAATTCATCAATACTAAGATAATTACCTCAGACAACATGTTGGATTAATTGAAGGACAGAAGCATGTTGACACAGACTGTGATGCATTAGCTGAATAACACAGAACAAAAAAAGACAAACCAATTTGCCAAGGGCTCGGGTTATCCGTAAATCACGTTCGGCCACTTTCGGAAAAAGGTGATGGAAGCGGGAGAAACCGAGAATGTTGAAATGTTATATTGCTCATTTGACACTATGTGCGGGAAGCTTTTTTACACCTGGGCTCTCTCCCCATCCTTCCACTTCTCATTTTATGTCCCGCCATCGCAGCCAGCCAATTCTGAATTCCCATTTGGGCGATTTCCACTCATAAATCCATGCTCCCTATCTAGTCCCCCTCACCGTCAATCTCAAACTACTAAGCATCCGAGCAGCCATTACAAAAAGGTTACCCAATCACATTCTCCAGGCAGCTCCTGGAGTGATTCTCATTATACGCTGCTGTCATAAATCTTGACCGATGGACCTCCCTGCTAATGACTTTTTTTGCCAGGACGTGCCAGCAGCTGGCAAAACAAGGTAGTGAGGGAAACAGTTTTTGGGGGTTGTGGTGGTGAGGGGGATTGGAGTAGGGGGATAGAGAACAGGAATGGGGGAGGAACGGCAAAACGGCAAACCGCCCTCTTCCATAAAACCAAAAGGGGCCATGATTTCCACCAAAACGGTGGCAGTCATTATTCTCAATTGTATACTTATTTAGACCCAGAGGGGTTGTTTTGTGAACCCCCCCGATTCTAGATAGCTTCCTCGAAGGATATTAATCAGTGATGGCTCGGCATTGTCTGTCCTGATTGCTTGATGCCGTGAAACGAATGGATGAGGCGTGAAGCCGAAGCCCTCTGTAAAGAAAAAGGCCTGACACCTCGTTATTCAGAGCAGAGAGGCGCTTGGATGCAGGCAAACCATCCGGCTTCTCTGCAACTTCCCCCACTCTACACACACACACACACACACACACACACACACACACACACACACACACACACACACACACACACACACACTCCGAGTTTGATTCTTTGAACACTTTCCAAATTAGTTCAGATTGTGTCGTTAGTTACTTCATCATTTTTAGCACATTGCTTTAAAAGTCATTACATTCAGTATATATATATAGTATATGGTGTAATATATGACAAATAATATCACATTTATATTTAGCTAAGTCATTTATAATAATCTTTATTTTTTTATAGTGCCATTAATAGTTACATCTCAAAGCGCTTTGAGTTTTAAAAGCAGGTTTACAAATTTAGGGGCATTTAAAATGTTATAATGTAATGTATCTAAAATCCACCTTCCCTAATGTTCTATATACAATATAATGTACTGTACTGTGCTCATTGTGCACAAGTTCTCCAGTAACAAGTAATGAATTAGTTATCAATAGGACTTATTAATAATCAATAAAAAATGTTGTTATTAAGTAGAAATATCACACAACAAGTCATTTATGGAATTTTTTAAATTATGATTTCAGGCTTTGCTTTGACGCACACCATAAACTCTGTCCATGATGTTCATATTTGCCATAGTAAAGAAAACCTTGAGCTTACACCCTTATGGCCTGCCTTCAAAAAAATAAAAAATAAATAAATATATATATATACTTTATTAACTTACTGCACAAAAAAAAGTTCAAGGTCAATGACAAGATCATCAAGTTCATCAGTCACAAGGAAAGAGATCAAACATGATGAAGGTCAGACGATTTGTTTGGTCGCAGCCATGAAGATGAGACGTCTACAGAGACTGCGGCACTCGAAACACACAAACTGTTCACTGCTACTGAGACGACGGTTTACTAAAGAGAAAAATGCTGCCACTTATATTTTAGGACTAGAACTTAAATATATAAAAAGAGACAGAAATGACAAAAAAGGCAAAAAAACTAAATGGATGGGAAATCATTGGCAAAATATAAAAAACCTTTTAAAGTATTATAGTTTTATAAATCCTGGGAACCCAAGCCATTGAAAATAACAGTTAGTTTCAGGGGAATGAATAATTATGGGCTTCTTCAAGATCATGATGTGAGAAATTGACTAGTATTTACTGCCTACCTGTAAAATAAAGAGCAACCTGGTCCTGTGTTTATCTCTGTTTTTTTAAGGCGTAACACATGCATTAGACTCGAACACAACCAGACTGGAGGAAGAGCCATTGTCTGAAGCAAAACTCTTCATTGTTAAACAGTGACCAGTCAGGGGTCATGAACTGTAAAGCCCATGAATTTTCATGCCGGCAGCGATTCTCCATGTCAGGAACGAGCTCGGTTTTGCAAAGCCACTACACCGGAACGGCAACAAATGAGTTCTGGTGTAGACACTGGAACGTGAATGTTAGGGTCAGTGACTGAATCACATTTTTTTCAGCCTTTCGATGTAATAGATCCTAAGTACTGGTGGACATTAGCAAAAATATGAAAGCGTTTAGAAGATAATGAAATATACACCATAAATAAATACAAAATGCTGCAACACAGTACAGTACAATATATTGTATATAGAACATACAAAACTGTTAGGGGACATTAGAGAAGGTTGATTTCAGATACATTATAACATTTTAAAGGTTCTGTTTTATGCATTATAGTAAATGTCCTCGTAACAAAGAGCGAACTTATTGATGTGCTTCTCTGAAGGACAGAACATTGCTACCTAGTGTCCTGTCCAAACATATAATAATTAATAAAAGACTATATTAATAAACAATGGTGCCACGCAACACCCCAGATTGCAGCCGAACACTGAATCAACAGTGAATCGATGTCAGCTTGCTATCTGGGAAGTCAGTCTACAGACTGCTACATCTCCAGTTTCTTTCTGACAAGTTAGCCAGGAATTTGTTCACAAACAACAAATGTTGCCTTCGATAAGTCTTCAGAGTTGCAGAGACTTTTTGCCTACATGTTGAACTGGTTACCAGAATCTTCCATCCATCAGTTCAAGTAATTTCACCATGCAAACTATTCCACCAAACGAACCCCTAAAAGAAAGTGCATACAGTTTGCATACTAATACTAATAATGCTAATTCTTTAGAAACTTCACAAACAGTCGAATAACAGCTCCTGAGTGGTGCAACAGAAAAGCTGCCAGATCACAAGTTTGAATCCCAGTGATCCAGCCATCTGTGCCTGGAAGTCCAAGAGAGTTAAACTGGCTGTGCGCTCTGGGTGGGAGAGATGGAGTTCCTGTCTCTCCTGTCAATCAGTACAACGCCACCTAATTGTATACGTAGAAAAGGGCAGTTGAAGTTTTCCTCTGAGTGTGTTCAGCTGTGACGCAGCATGGGCATCATTTTGAAAAGCTGCAATAGCTGGCTTGTTTTGGAGGAAGTATTTCTAAGCCTTTGTCCTCCCCAGTTGGTGACTTTCATTTGATGGGGAGAGCAAGTTTGTGGGTGGGAACTGGCAAATGACCGAATTCTGAGAAAATGGGGCATTATATGTAGTCCTGATGTACCCCAACATTGCATTTTATCTGTCCATTTATTACAGATGATCTTAATAATCACTCTCTTTGATCTTTTTTCTTTTATCATTTTAAACATTTTATTATACCATATTTGAAATAAGAATATATATACATCTGCAAAACGAAAAGAAAACCTCAACCCTCTTTGTATTGAGGTCGATTATTGGATTTTGCATTGACTACAGATTGTTCGGTGATCTTGTGACACAGATTGACCTCTCAGGAATGCACTTAGCTAAACCACGTCAAAGAAGATCCGGAGATCAGATTCTCACACCTTAAGTGCGCACTTTAAAAGCAGACTGAGAGCTTAATTAATTTTTTATTTACCACTGTTCAGTTAGTATGGAATCGAGGTTAGGATTTGCTTACCAGATCGACAAGTTTGCCAAATGTCACCCTGAGTGTCGGAGAGTAACTGCTCCCGAGAGACGCATTGGATCATATTTGTTTCACAACCCCCACTTTTAATTAAGCAGAAATCAACACTTGAACATGTTGGACACAGACTTTAAAAGCAACTGGCCTTCAGATTCTTAGGATGTGATTTTAGACTGATCCATCTTGTAATAACATTTCTATATCCCAGAATATGATATATTTATGAATGTAGAACAATAACATGCACCGAAATGTAGCCGATTTAGGTACTGATTTTGTCATGTTTACTGTACAATAAACACTATTCAGTTCAGTTTATTCCTTTCACTGAGTCATTTTGGGGGTCAATTCAATTCAATTCAATTCAATTCAATTCAATTCAATTCAATTTTAACAATGAACATGGTCTCAAAGCAGCTTTACACAGATAATGTGTTGATTAAAAGTTAAGATTTTGTTTATAAGTGTAAGTTTGTCCCTGATGAATAAGCCGGTGGCGACTGTGGTGAAGGAAAAACTCCCTGAGATCGCATAAGGAAGAAACATTATGAGGAACCAGACTCAAGAGGGAAACCAGTCCTCATCTGGGTTGCACCGAATGTCCATTTATAGCAGATATATGATGTTGTGGTGCAGTGATGATGATCAGAAGTGAAATGTAGCTCTGAGTCAATGTAGCAGACTGTTGACATTAACTACAGTCCAAATCCATCCTCAAAGCTCTTGTTCTTACTTTGGAATTTCATGGAACCACCCAGGGCGTTGATGAGAAACCGTCCCAAGCTGCACAGAGTTTCCTCCAGTCGAAGAGAACACTATCCAGAGGCAGGCCTGGACAAAGTGGGAAGATTCATGGAGGGGAGAGGGAACAGTGGTCACTGGAACCTCAGAACCTCAGTGACTTCCATGTTAAACTCAGTGATGAATCTCGAAACTGTTGCAGATGCTCTGATATTCCCATGTTTAAAAATGCACAGGTAAATCGGTCCTAAAGTATTAACAACTTTTTAATACTAATGTTGTATGGAAGAGATCAATTTACACAATTAAAATACTGATCCATCATCATTTTTTAATGCATTAATTATCGACTTAACGTAAATAGGAACGATTCTTTCTTGCGATGTGCTGTGAGAATTTCTTTTTCAAAAGCAGGAGAGTTGCGTAGTTAAAGGAGAAACAGGTCAAATGGATGAATTCACTTGTTTTTGTTGTTTTTACACAAAAAAAAAATAATAATAAGTAAAGTCAATATATGACGGTTTACATATGAATTGATTTTTTTCGTAAAGTTCTCTTGGTTAATGATGGTCATCGTTTTTGCATAAATATAACAAAAAACTGGAATTGGTATCAACATTGACAACACACCGATATTGTCTGATCCCTAACAAACACAACGTTGAGAAATTGAGAATTGTAGTATTGTAGTTTAGTACTTCTATAAGAAATGATTTCTCAAAACTTTTTAGCAAAATAAATAAGCAACACCTCAGGATTCCTGGAGATGCAGAGTATAAAAACAGGTATGTTATTTTGGAATGCACATCCAGTTCTCTTGGCAGAGCAGACAATACTTCAGGACTGGATTTAGGAAGGTGCATTGAGGACAGACGGTATATACAACATAAAAAAATATTTTTATTTACCAGCAACAACTCTGAAATTTTAATTAATTAATTACATTTATTATACCACCATATATATAATTTTAAACAGAAAATTCCAGTGTACTTTACTTACAGTTGAAAAAAAGAACAGGAAGTTTTATATATATATATATAAAATCTTCACATTTGTTTAACTTGAAAGTTACATCTTAAATATCCAGCTTGTTTGCTGGTTTCCCATTACGAGTTGCTTTGCTGATGCAAACCTATGATTTCATATCTGTCAAATTCTATGATTTTTGTCATTTTAAATGAAATGATGTGATTGGAAGTTGATCTTGTTAGCATACGTCCAATAAATCATCTAACATGTGTATGTCTTGCACAAACCTGGTGAAGTGTAAAGGGAGGTCACACTAAATACATACCACTTTAGCCTACAAAAGCAATTGTCCATAACACAATGTCTACAAAACAACAGAATGCAAACTGATAAAAAGGCGTGTAATCTGGGCAATGCAGCAGTGCAGCCCAGTGTCCACTAAGCAAGAACCTATTTCTCTTCTGTACCAGATCCTTTGGGAATTGAGGCATGTGGTGAGATACGGCACCTGTACATGCCCGAGAATGATGCGTATTCATCTGGGTCATAGTTTCCAATACCAGATGATGTATGTGTTCATATCATTTCCCATAATTCCCATGAGAATCGCCTTTTTTTTTCCTCTCTGTGGAAGTCCAGCATCAGCATGGCTTTCGTTTTTTAACTCCGTACTCTCCGGATCCGTTCTCTTGTTTTGTCTGCAGTGCACAAAAGCGTCTGTTGAGCCATCTGGGATTTTCCCTTTGCTCCTTTGTCCTTTGCCATTCTCTCTCTCTCTCTCTCTTTCTCTTTTCCTCTCTGTTTCTTGTACACACATTTCGTTAAGCTGTTCCAAATATTCCTTGAAGCTAAGAAAAAAAAAAAAAACAACAACAACAACATCACCATCCACAGAGAGTCTGGAAGAAAACCCTCGCCAAGTGACTTTGATCCATCGCTTTGGAGTGCAGGAATAAATGATGCAGCACTGAGAATGATAAGTTACACTGCGCGTGATTGCGGCGAACTGAAAGCGTGAGCCAATTCGAAAGGCTCGGCTACTCCGGCGTCGCTAATGAATCAGGTTAATTACCTTAATGGTTGTGCTTTATTTTCAATTAAAGCCATTTGTTTCACTTTCAAATTGTAGACAACAAGAATAGTGTTTCTGTGGCTGTAAAAAAATAAGGGGGGGGGTAAAAAAAATATAAAAGGAGCAACATGAAATATATTAATACATATAAAAGGATTAAAATATAACAAAGAGGAACAACGAGTAAAGAGTAAAGACTTTTGGGGAAATGATTGAAAGGCTTCATGTTTATTTAGCAGTTGTGCGGTGTGCCGAGGCGTGTGAACTGCCAAACTGTTGCATACTTAAGTGTATCATTTATTTATATATATGACTAAGTGACAATAAATGTACTGTTAACGACTGTGTTCATTTAAAAGTTTGTCTGTTTTGAAAAAAAGAAGAAATCACATTAAATGGTTTACATTTACAGCATCTGGCAGATGCCCTTATCTCATTTATACACCTGAGCAGCTTAATTGGGTTAAGGGCCTTGCGCAGGGGCCCAGCCTGGTGTTGCTGCTATTTGAACTCGATCTTCAGATCCAAAGTCCAATGCCTTATCTGGCGTATCTGTGCCAGTCGAAGATGAGACACGGGAGCCGAAAAAAATTAACCACCAAAATCCTCAGTCCTGAAAATGGAATGAAATTCAGTTAACCACAGTACAGCACTTTACCGCACTCGCGACCACGGTGCAGCCTTCCACTTTATTAGGAACACTGAAAAACTTGCCCTGTTTACTCACTTAATTATCAATTCAGGCATCAACAACTCTTCAAGATTCACTAAATTTAAGACTTTTATTTGTCACGAACACAAACGTGGGAAACAACTTGTAGTAAACCTGATCAGAAATTTGTGCATTAGATAAAAGAGACTATAAATGTAAAAAAAAAAAAGAAAATATATTCGATTCAAAATGGTATATAAAAAAGTAGAGCAAATATATTTAGACGTGCAAAAGCGAAGTACAGTAAAGAATGAAATGAGGTATAACAAACCAAAAAAACTGTAACAGCGACAATGACAATGTGAGGTGCTGTGTGAAATGCAGACGCAGACGCAGATCTTATTATAATCATATTTGTATTGAAAATGGGTCTCTACCCTCAGATCCCTGTTTCTTAAAGAACCTAAAATAGAACCTGATGTGATCTTGTGCAGTTTAAGCCCATTTACTAAAGACTGAAATGCTTTTCTGCACAACAGAAGTTATTTAATGGAATTACAGTATAATTGCATGATTAAACAGGTGTTCCTAATAAACCGGTTGGTGAGTGTAAAAGAATTCTGAGTCTTATTGTCAGTTCCATTGGATGGGTTCATATATAAGCTCTCATAACCCAGTAGACCTAATCGAGTTGAATCCTACAGTATATTTTGGAAAGTACAAGTGGACTAGAAATAACTAGAAACTGAACGGTTCAGTAAAACGGATTAATGGTACATATTCGCCTGATGAGGCAAAAAATGTGAATATTCATTAAAAATCAATTTGCAGAAAGATTAAAAAAACTCAATAATTAATAACAAGTTAATTGACGTATTGATTGACGGATTCCATTGAAGCACAGGTTTAAAGGTTTAAAGTTTCCATCGCAATTCTCAATCAATGCAATTTTTTAAACACAAGCGGCATGCGCTATAAGACACTTCTGTAGTCTAAATATTTGCAATAAACACCCCCTTTAGCATCAGGGCCTCTCTAACTTCTGCAGGAGTGTGTGTGTGGTTATAGAACAGCTGAAAATGTAGGACCATTTAGCAGCACTAGCATGACACATCTGTTAATGGAGTCTGTTTAACCTGATATAAGTGATGTATGAGTGAAAATTGTCCATGAAATAGAAGCGCACCAATTTAGCTCGCCGATCCATTAATTGTTTTTCGGTTATAACTGCTACCCCGCTGGATTGATCCAGTTTGTTTGATGATGCTGTTCAACGCCTGTTTGTGTGCTCAGTCATCTAGATGGATGTGACCAATTCATTTTAAAACCCCAGAGACGGCGGTCAGAATTCAGGCGACACCCCCGCTGCCTGTTTCTCACCGAGAGCCAGATGTGATAAGGTCACATGCAGCCTTGTGCTCCGACTGCTGGGGTTAATGATGACTGATGTCCAAAAGCTTAAGGAGCATTTCGGTCGTGGTCAAATCCCCGCACCACGCTCGCACGCAATTACGCTCTCCATACTAATAGCGGAGATCGTTTATGATCGAAAGGCTAATAATTCTTTGGTTTCCTCCCCCCCCACCCACCCAACCACCCGTGCCTGCTGATGAAGGATGGTGAAGATCCACTAATAATTCAGTTCAATGGTTTCAGGCGAGAAGTGCAAATGAGAGGAAATCAAGCCTCATGTTTCGTACATACATTTCCGTACCTGTCTGCTGCACCAGTGCACCTGTCTCACACCAATTACTGCTACTTAATGTTCGATATTCCAGACGCACATCCGTCTCTACTGCTCAAACTACACCTATATGGATTGAATTCATTTTCGAACCATTATGGAATTAAATGGTTCCATATATTCTTTATTACAATATGGATACAAAATATATCATGTGACCCTTTTGTACTGTAAACTACAATTTAAATTAATTTATTAAATTAAAAACAGAGTGTAAAATTCTGACATTATTATCAAATCACTTTGTACACTTTTTAACGTATTCCTTATATTTAAAATATATTTTAATATTTTTATATAATAATAATTTTTAAATATTCACTTTCGATTTTCACATTTATACATACTCTTCATCCACATTCAATTTTAGGTTTAAGTTTGAAAAAAAATATTCCTAAACTGTTTTTCTGAACGCTGTATAGACAATAAAGCTTTAAATAAATAAAACGTACAATCTTGTGTGTGCAAACCGTTAATTCTTTTTCATATACGGTATAATCGGTGCGCGCTGTGAGCAATCATCCTCTGCTAAAAATCTGCTAAATCTGTAGTAAAGTGTATTTTAAAAAAATGGCAGATTGTTTGTCAGAGCACACGTTCACAGATTGCTGCTCGAAATCACTGACTGCCTGTCAGGCTCCATTACACATTTTAAACGCCCGTCCCATGAGGCCACACGTGTGCCATCGGGTTTCAAACTGAGGCTCTAGTTGCAAAGATTTGTCCAAACAGCTCCTGAAAAGCTTTGCTAATTCCCCCATCAATGTCAGCTCAGACAGAGGATGTGGTCTAGGGAAAGAGAAAAGACATTGAGCACACAAAAGTCGTCCTTTCTCCTACCTGATTTAGGTCATTTAATCCCTACGATTCCCTAATTAATTCTTCCTACTGCATCCATTCAGCAGATTGATGCGTCTCCTTGAGACTCGGTGTGTAGGACATGCAGGAAGTGACAGGTTCTTGTCTCTGGTCAGCCCAGGATCGGGCTGTGCATGCTCTGTGCGTGATCTCAGTATACTTCATTTCCTAAGCTAGAATTATTCATAGGTATGTTTTTGTTACTGGATTCATTTTTTCACACGTTTAAGCACCAACACATTGCTTTTGGAAATTTTACCAGTATTGGATTGAAAACAAAGGTAAAGAAAAATTTTCTGAACATTTATTGCAGATGAATGAACCTCTAGAATTGGTTAAAACAGTACATTAGATTAGATTCAAATTGACTGTTTTTGCAAAACCCATGCGATCAACGATGCTCATGGTGTCTTTTGTGATCAAGAAAGAATCACACAGCACACAGAATGGCGCATAGAGAAGAGACGAGTATATACAGTATAAACACTGGGAAAACTCTAAAGCTAAATCCTTTCCTCGTTGGGTAAGAAGACGTGGTAACCGGAGACGTGCGAGTCCAAACAAAGACATTCCGTTTACCTGACGTACTCGCACTGTAAAGATCCTATAGTGTGACTCCAATCGTAAAACTAACAATACAAAATAGAAGAAAAGGCAAAGTAGAGAATGATTTATACAGTGTATAACATGATTTAGCAAATAGGACAAGAGGTAGGTCTTCAGTCATCGCTTGAAGATAATCAGGGACTCTGCTGTACGGACATCTAGTGGAAGTTCATTCCACCACCTCGGTGCCAGAACAGAGAAGAGCCTTGAATTGTACTTACCTCTCATTCTGAGAGAAGGTGGTACCAGTCGAGCAGTGCTGGAGGATCTCAGACAGCGTGGTGCAGTGCGAGATGTGATGAGGTCACTGAGGTAAGATGGTGCTGGTCCATTTTTGGCCTTTCCCAATACAGGGATTGTTTGTTTTTTTTAACACACTGTAGGTTGGAATGAATCTCACACACACTGAACTTTAGATACAACCAGGTCCAAAAGTCTACCAGCAAAAAGTTGGTATTACCTGGATTTCATTGCTTCTTCAGAGGTGTAGACTTCACGCAGTTTGTTCAAAACTGAATAGAGAATCCCAGTATACGTGTATAATCAGATAATCAGTCTTTAGAAATAGTAATATTATATTCCTATTAATATTTAAGGTGATTATAACAGTAATGCGTATTATTTCGTAGATTGTGTATAGTAATGAAATTATATTGTTTGCATTTGCTATCAATATCGCAACACATGATAAAGGAAATCTGGCTGAAAGGCTACATCAGGACAATACACACGATCAAATCTCATTTTACGTCCATTAAAAAATTTCTACATTCAGTGGGATGCACTGAGATCGTAAGCTGGCAAACACAAAAGCCTAAGTGGTTGAGTGCCTATTTTTCAGTGCTTATCAGTTGCTAGTTTTCATATTACAATTTAAAAGGATTTTTTTTAGCAGCTATATCCACCTGAGTAGATGATGCAATGCTCAGACTGTCAAACACAATGTCCTCTAGCTATGCATCTCAATGTCTTCTAGCAATGCATCTTAATGTCCTCCAGCTATGCATCTCAATGTCCTCTAGCTATGCATGCAGCTCAGTTGATGTGCTGTAAATACCTCGTCACTCTTAAATCCCTTCCTTCATCTAAAGGAAATGGAGACTAGTGTATAACACATGAAGCCACCCTATTCTGTCGCCATACGGCTATTTGTTCTTGTCCGTAATGCAATATCGTCATGTTAGTGGCAATAAAGTGGCTCGAAATAGGATCAACAGATTCTTAACAAGGCATTAGGGTGGTCTATGGGGACTGTTCCCACAGAAGTCCATTACTTAGCCACTGGGTCATATATCTGCTCCTGCAGATGGCTTTCCCTTTTAAATGTCACCCGACACCATTGCTTACATAGGCTTAAACTTTCTTTTCTTTCCTTTTTTTAAAATGCTTAAAGCTATTTAAGTTCTCTATGCAGCAGTATCCTATGCCCCAAAAAAGGCTACCAGAGGGGTGAGAAATGAGTCTCCATGGCCATTGTCTTCCATTTGCACATCGGAAATTTGAAGATGTAATACTGATGTGTTGATACTTTTGGCTTTCCACACCACACCACATAAAATGGATGGCTGCTTAGCAGAATACATTTACAATTGTTTAGCTATCTAGCTAGGTTGCAAGTGCATTTAGCAACAGTTGCGTTGAAGATTATAACTCTGTTTAAATGTATATAACTATTAAGTACAAATTCATTCACATGCAACACTATTAGCATTGCCAGCATCTTTCTGACTAAGCTGTCAGTCAGCGTGACTTAACACTAGGGATGTGCATCTTCATAACTAAGGCCGATGCGATTCACATCTCGATTCATCGCCGGCGATACGATACATTGAAGATACATATGAAGCAGCTTCCGATGCAATACAATTCAACCCCATTACGATGCAGTGCGATCCCTTTTTAATTCGATTCAACACATGGAATATGATGAAATGTAACAAAAATATGATGTTAAGCAATTTAATATGGTACAAACAGTTCACTTGTATTTTTTATTTTTTTTGGTTTGAAGAGTCAGACCTCTGAAGGGCAAAAAAAAGCAAGAAAAAAGATTAAATAAAACCAGATTTCTTGTTTTTTTCTCCAGGAAGTTACAGCTCTACCTCTGCCATGTTAATCTGTATTCTATGAGACTCTCAGGACACGCCTCCATCTCCATAGTGCTGTGTGTCATGTTCATGTAGCCGCATCGGTGCTGAGAGAACGCACTCGAGAAACAGTTTAGCGGTTTGAAATCAATCTACATTTCAATTATTGGTCACTTTCTAAATAATAAAACTAAAGTGCAGCTATTAATATCAATAATTCGTTATTTTAACGATGCAATTATGTTAAAAACGATGCATCGTGAAACAAATGCCGACTTGTATCCGATGCAGACTTTTTACAATCGATGCATTACATCGTTACCTTATATGCCGACGCACCGACGTAAATAACTGAATCTTACCATCTGTACTTAACACCACGTATAGATAAATGATTGAATATGATATTAGAAATGATTGACATACTGTACATGTTAGATTGAGGTGGAGAAACTGGTTGCATTTACATTACTTATACTCACGTTTAATATAAAAGCTCCTTTTGATTGCCTTAAATTGATATCATTTTAATTTAAAAAATATAAACTTTTAAATACATTAAATAATACATTTTAGAAATACACTAAGTTACTATATGTCTTTCCTTAATGGTGACAGCGGCAACAGTGGGAATAAAAAAACTTCCAGATATGATACAAGGAAGAACCTTTGAGAGGATCCAGACTCAATAGAAAAAAACACATCCTCATCTGGGTGACACCAAATATCCATCCATTGTAGTACCTTGTTAAGGTTATTATCTGTTCACTGAAGGACACTTGCCAAGGGAGTTTTTTTTTGCTCATCGGGGATAAATACACACCATTCAGACTTTGAGACAATGTCTGTTGTGAAAGGTGCTATAGAAATAAACTTGACTTGACTGGCTGCAAAACTGTTCATGGCAACTGTAGCCCTAAGCCATTGTAGCAAACCTACACACACACAGTCCAAATCCATCTTCATGGTTCTTGAGATTAACGCTCCACAGTAACTTCCTGGATCCTTTGGCTGTTCATGTGGAGGCATTTTCTCCTGCAGTGAATTAGGGCATCAGGCTGGATCAGGCAGGTCCAGAGAGCAGAAAGGGACAGGATCATTGGTCTCTCAGTAGCATATGTAGCTCAACATGGAGAGAGAAAAAGAGAGTAAATGAAGAAAAGGAGGTGAGAAAGAGAGAGAAATAAATAAGGATTATTCGTACCTGTCAAGGTCAAGTTTGTAGGTTACGACATGTTCTCCCAGTGTTTTGTTGTATATGGACGGATGCCTTTACTCCTTTGTTAACGCATCGTCAGAACACCAGCGTGTGGGCCATGATTTTAAACAACACCATGGGAACAGCCTTCAGCACTTAGTTCATTATGTGGTGTTGACATGCTCTTAAAGACTTCGCTGTTGGCACTGAGGCCTGTGTCAGCGTGTGTTGAAGCTACTAATGACACCTTGGCACGTGCCCTTTCAGAGCTGTCTCGTCAGGAACGGAGAAACAGAGCGAGTGCAAAATTCGGACATAAAAACACTACTGCTATCACACTGACTCACAGTCCAATTAGACCCGGCATTAGTAGTTTTTCACTTGCAAGATCTGAAGAACGTGTATTTCCGTGTTCAGATAACGTGTCATCTCAAGAAACAACAGATTTAGAAGTGTGCTTCGGTCAACATTACGATGCAGTTAAATTATTATTGTATTTAACTATATATGAGCTTCAAAAATATAAACACTGGGTGATATTTTATTCATCTGAGTGTTTTTTTATAAATATATTTCATTAATTCATTAATTAATAATTTTTTTTCACTTTGGATGTTCTACATATAAAATCATGATGTTTTTTCATGATTCTTTTTATATCTTCTCCCATTAGGGGGCGCCACAGCGGATCATCCGTCTCCATACCCCCCTGTCCTCTACATCTGCCTCTTTCAAACCAACTACCTGCATGTCTTCCCTCACCACATCCATAAACCTCCTCCTTGATCTTTCTCTTTTCCTCCTTCCTGGTGTCTCCATCCTCAGCATTCTCCTACTGATATACCCTATGTCCCTCCTCTACACATTTCCAAACCATCTCAATCTCACCTCCCTCACCTTGTCTCCAAAACGTCCTACATGCGCTGTCCCTCTAATAAACTCGTTTCTAATTTTGTCCATCGTCGTCACTCCCAACGAACATCTCATCATCTTCAGCTCTGCTACCTCCAGCTCCACCTCCTGTCTCTACTCAATGCCACTGTCTCTAATCCATACAACATCTCAGGTCTCACCACAGTCCTTTAAACTTTCCCTTTCACTCTCACAGATACTCTTCTATCACAAATCACTCCTGCGATCACTCTTCTCCACCCACTCCACCCTGCCTGCACATTTTTCTCAATTCTTCACACATGTACTCTGCCTTACTCCTACTGACTTTCATTCCTCTTCTCTCCAGCATGTAGCTCCACCTCTCAAGGCTCTTCTCAACCTGCTTTCTACTGTAGGTTCTTTGGCTATGCTTCGAGACGTGAATCACATCACCCTCAGTTATTAAGATGCAAACCCCTTTTATATATACACATAATGATCATAATGTATATTTAATGTAACCCTAAAATGCAGCCCACAGAGCTGTGAAATCAGCCATGGAAACCACTTCAACCCAACAAAACATGAACAACTGTTTTGAAAAACTGTTTTACATTTGACTCAGATTCAGGTGTACAATTTAATCTCTGAGTTCCTCATGACAGCACCTGAAATCTCGTTCTGGCAGAAACCTAAGCTGTTTGATCCTCAGGGTTTGGCACTTTCAGACAGCTGAAAGCTTGAAAAGCGTTCTACAGATCCACCCGAGGAGCAGACAGGCTAAGAACTCGCAGCAGGAAGTAATAAAGACATCTAGTGCCGTTGACTTGTTTACCGAATTAGGATGTATTATCGCTTGAAATTCCCTGCACAGACTTTATTCAATTATTTCAATCGGCCATTTTACTGAGAGACTATAGAAACACCATTTGTCCTTCTTTAAGATAAAGGACACTTAATTACTTCCATTAATTAAGTCCGTCCTTAAGGATTTTCCAGCCACATTGTTAACGTTGCTGCCGGAATGTTTCCATTTTGTGGAAGTTTCCAATGTGTTGCCATGTACTTAGAGCAAGTTGTGGCTTTGGTTTCTTTTTTAATGAAGCAACAGATCCCAATTGTGTTTTATTTTACATTTTACAATGTTTTATATCATGACATGACTGTAATCTACAATCTGAGGATTCAGTGCGTAACTGATCATCAAAGTGGACAGTTGAAGATACCAGGTTACAGCCTGTTACACTCCAGATTTGATGAATTTGTCGACAGTGTAGTCACAGATCCCTGTTCCTGGTTGACAGGAGTGGAGTTTAATGTGGTCTTCGAGTCTCGTTGTAGGTGACCTTTTAAAGTTTGATGCGTGTGCTTTGTGACATGCTTTTCTGCTCACCTTGGTTTTAAAGAGTTGCCATAGACGTCCTGTCAGATCAAACCTGTCTGACCTCTGACCTCGCTGATCAATGAGATCTTTCCACCCACAGAACTGCCATAGAGATCTCTATGTTTTTTGGTTTTACAGCATTCCTGGAAAAATCTAGAGACAGTTGTAGGTACAAAACCGGAAAAGGAATCAAATTTTTTTACTCTGATCAATTCTTAAAATAAATGATGTTGGCAACCACCTTTAAATAAAGTTTTCTTTGCGTCAGATATATCTCGGGACTAACGTGTGTAATCCTGATTCCACAGAAGATCGAGATTTCACTTCAGCGTGCCATTCAACCCCAATGTCTTTGCAACAGCTCCGTCCTAAACCCTTTCATTCACTGGAGGGCTGCACACATCCTGCCAAGTTAAACAGCTCTGTCTGAACTTCGCTTAAAAAAATATGTATGCCCTTCCCTCTTTTGTTTATGCAAATGCAATATTTACGGTGTGAATTCTCTCCCAGGCCTGAGGTTAAATGCACAAAACAAGCCATTTCAAATGAACACACAATGAACGCAAAAGCCAAATACTGAAAGTGGAGCCAAAACGTCAGTCCAGCTTGGCCTAACTAAAGCCTAGCCTGGTGGGGAGCCAACCGGCTCCTCAAAAAGGAGGAAATTTTTGTCATTATTGCCTGAGTGACGTGAAAAGAATACGTGAATCAGTGCCTGACAGTGTCTGAATAAGGATGGGATTGTGCCATTGTGCACAGGCTCCCCCTCGGCAGACAGAAAGAGCAGCGGAAGGCGGTGGAAATAGAGCCACGCTCGTGCTTAAATGATTGTTTGACTTTCCCATGGTCCCCGAGCTCCCCTCGGTCTAATGAAGAGAGACAGTGTGACAGGCAGGAGAGAGAGACTGGGACTCCGAGACCCCGCACTGCAGACGCTCACCTAAATTTAGCCCTCCTCATCCAGCTGTCTCCACAGGTGGAACATGCTCCTGAGCAGCTCCGCACAGCACGTCACGCTACTTCAAAACACATAGAGCCTTCCTCAACATTAGACACATGCCAAAAACATACCCAACTGGGGCTGGCAGACTCGCTGCAGTCTCAATTTATTTATTATTTTTATTCTGGGGGAAAAAAAGATGTCAACTGAAAACTGGGATTTCACAAAAAAATACGAAAAATCTGTTCTTTTTAGCAGCTTGCTGGGCCGCGGTATATGTTTTAGCATGCTGTCTGTGTTAATCCATGAAGGAAGACATAATTATTTAGAAACAATGGGGTGCAATTAAACGTGATTCTTGTGATTGTGTCTCCATCTTCCTGTAGTAAAGCAGAACTGCTTTCAGGTCAGTTCTGTGCACATTTCGGTTTGAGAAAAAGGAGATTTGACATTTTGTATTATGAGCAATTTGGAAAATGGCCTTCACCATCACTTTCTTCTCCTGTGTAGTGAGAGGAAATCTCAGTGCTGTATTTGTGTATGTGGTTTTCTGCAACAGCACTTTTTTTCAGTAGTAATTTCTCCAAAATGTAATTCAATTTATTAATCTATTTATTAATTTATACCACTACAAAGGATTATTACTACAATTGGTACTTTAACTCATCTATATTTCGTACTTCAACATTAAATATCTTTCCCTCAGAGGATACAGAGACAGATCCCAGATCCTGAAAAATGACTGACCATGACTGCACCTGCATGAGCACTGTCCATGGTACTGGCAGATTTTAATGACACAACAAAGCCAGGCACATGTGTTGCATTCAGATGAACTTGGCGTGAGAACACGTTGGCGTAGACGTCCAGAAAGCCTGAAATCATTAAATGAGCTGCAGTGATACATAATTGCATCTGAAATGGAGCTCATTTAACAGTCGCAGATGATTGATGAACGTTTTCAAAAGGGAATATTAGAAGAATTATAAATGGCCACATTTTATTTGCTATTTAATGGTTTTGTAGATAAAAAACAAATTATTCCCTGAAAAAAAAACAACCCACAGACATACTTGTTGATAACAATCAATCATCAGTCAAACCCACAATGCACTGGGTCTGAAATCGCTCACATTTACTACAGTATACAGAAAGAATGAAGTATGAAGTCTAATACAGGATTCTAGCTGCTCAAAAGTCTGGGGTCTTCTTTGTTGTGTTTTTTGTTTAATAATAAGCCAAATGTTTTTAAATAATCAAGGCCACTTCAGCACCTGGACTCTTTTATTATGGAAACATGCTGTTGTGATAGGTGCAGTCAGTGTTCACATTTATCCCAAAGGTGTCCAGTATGATTGGAACGCTATAGCAGGAGAACCTCCAATCCAACCCATGTGAAGGATATCATCATGAAGTTTGCTTTGTGCACAGCGGCATCGTCATGCTGGAACGGGTTTGGGTTTCCAAGTAAAGGGAAAATTTAATGCCATTGTATGCAATTGTGTTTTTGCTTTGCGGGAACAGTTTAGGAAAAAAACACATCTGGCTGAGAAAATCAGGGGTCCCAATTGTCTATATGGTGCATTTATGGTGCTTCACCAGATGTGCAAGCTGCCCATTCCATAGGCACTAATGATCAATCATGAATCAAATCCACAATGTAATTTTATGCTGCGTCTGAAATCACAGGATGAGGAAATAATCGGTGAGTAAATCAGTGTGCATTGCGGGTACAAACGAGCGATTAAATGTAGGGGAATGAAGTTCAAGCAACACACCAGAATAACCAACACCCCATTTGATGCACTATACTGTATAGGAGATAGAGAGCATGTTTCAGACACAGGTTCCGTGGGAGTCGGCTTTCGACACGACAGCAAGCATGTGACTATGTAAATAAATACATATGCCTCTGTAACATGGATTATTACAAGAGACAGGAAATAAAGAGTCAATAATCTTTTATAGACAAGTCCAATGAGTTAAACAGCTTTGAAGGTTCACTTTCAGTTGTTTGACATTCAGCATTAGTTCAGGATTGTGAAAGCAGAACATCATCTATAGAGACACAAATGTGGGACAAATTTGCACAAAGATAGGAGGTGAGACATCTGCTGTTTAAGGGGTTACAAGTAACAGGTGTAAGTGATCAGTGACATGTGACATGCAGGGGGCTGATGGGTAATGTAGTTTATGACCATGATAGATAGATAGATAGATAGATAGATAGATAGATAGATAGATAGATAGATAGATAGATAGATAGATAGATATAAAGATGGGGTTTTGAATATTTCCTTCATGTAGGTGTTTTCCAGGTTTTCTGGTTTTCTCATCATTTCCGAAACATGTCAGTACTTACAAAAGCAATGCTTAATTACCCCTATGCATGTGTGTGTGTGTGTGTGTGTGTGTGTGTGTGTGTGTGTGTGTGTGTGTGTGTGTGTGTGTGTGTGTTTACGGTGACATATGATAAAATATTGTCCTATCCAGGATGTATTCCTGCCTCATGCCCACTGTTTCCCGGTTTGACTTTGGATTTGCAACAACGCAAACAAAAAGCCATTTTTCTAAGTACCAAGACACTTCTTACTCTCACCACTAGATGGTGATGTGGTCATAATATTAGTTGAACTGTAGTGAATTGCCTATAATAAAACACTATTTCGAAAAAGTTGTGCACGGTGTAAAATGTAAAATAAACACAGAGTGCAATGATTTGGAAATCGGAAAAAAAAAGAAAAAAAACATATTTAGCTCACACTAGAACATAGAAAACCATGAAATCAAACCATCAAATGTTTAAGCTGAGGAAATGAACCATTTTAATGAATTAATATTTAATTTGTTGGCTGCAACAAAGTTCGGACGGGGACATGTTCACCACGTGTAGCATCACCTCTGCTTTTAACAACAGACTGTATACATGTGGGAACTGAGGAGACCAGTTGCTGGAGTTGTGGGAGAGAAATGTTGCCCCATTCATGTCTAAATCTCGCTGCTCAACAGTCCTGGGTCTTGTTGTATGTCACATTTCTTGATGCACCAAATAGTTTTAGTTGGTAGAAGAACCTAGACTCTTGCATTGCATTGACTTTCCAGATGTGCAAGCTGCACATTCCATTGGCACTAATCAACTCCAATACCATCAGGGTTTTAATTTGAGCACTGATAACACATGGTCCCTCTCCTCTTTAGTCCAGAAGACCATCGTTTCCAAAAAGATATTGAAATCTTAATTCGCCTGACCACAGAACAGTTTTCCATTTTTTCTCATTCTCATTTTAAATAATCTTTAGCCCAGAGGAGATCACAGCATTTGTGGATCACGTTCACACATGCCTCCTTCTTGGTATGCTAGAGATTTAACCAGCATTTGCAGATGACATGGTGAACTGTGTTCACAGACATTGATTTTTGGAGATGTTTTCTGAGCCCATGCAGTGATTTTCATTACAGAATCATAACTGATTTAAATGCAGTGCTGCCTGACAGCCTGAAGATCACGGGCAAGCAATAGCAACTTTTACGTTCTTGTCCCTTGTGCACAGAGATGTCTCCAAAACTTCTAATGACATTATGTGCTGATGATGAGATATTCAAGTCTGCAATTTGATGTTGAAGAACATTCTTTTGAGATTGTAAAAAAATTTGCAGATGCAGTTTTTCTCCAAATGTTCCTCCAACTGTTTTTTTTTTAGTAACACATTAACATGATGCTGCTATCAAATTCAAAATCACCTCATGCTTTCCTTATGGTACATTTCCTCAATACTATAATATTAAAAAGCTCTGTAGCACACTCTATTCTGTTCAAGCTCCCAATTCATGCAGAAATCCTCTTTTAAATCTTTTTTAGAGTCGCACTCATGCACTTGTCCTCGTTTTTTTTTTTTCATCAGACGAAAACTTTAAATGCTTTCTGAAAGTCTTTAGTTTCAAGTTACAATCCACTGTTTTTAAGCTGCTCAGGGAAAATCGACAGAACGAGGCATGAAGGACGGCTAGAGTATTCCAAAGCCTGAAATCGGATCATCATTTACTTGTGAGAACAAAACAGCCCATTATATATATATATATATATATACATATACAGACACATTTTTACTTTATTAAAACTCAATTTGATCCTGACAAATGTATTCATGCAAAAATATTTAGACTTCTTTTTTATCAGGATATGGAAGATTAATTTTACCCAAAAAAAAGGAAAAAAAATTAGCAATCTGTCAAGCTAAAATGATCCCTTTTGCATTTTTTTTCTCAATATACGCCCTTTTTGCTGGGAGAATTTCTCGTTCCTCAAGACGAGGAATCGATAAGCAACTCAATCGCAGCCAGCTCTTGGCTCGTGTTACACGGAGGGTAAGTGCTCAGAGGTTTTTCTATTATTAAATGAATTGCAGTCTGTGTCAAATTGTAATTCCATCATGTACAAATGCCTGGCGTGTTTCAAACCCGATCTGAAGCTACGTTTGCTTATGACACACACACACACACACACACATATCATAATCATGCCTGTGCGTATTTTTCGGATAAAATAGACATTACTTATACTTTGTCAGGTTAAATTGACTTCCCTACTTCGAAAGAACTCAAAGAACCTGCACACTGTTTATCTCAACACAACATTTACAGACGTGGGTCTAAACAGAAGAAAGACTCCAGCATGTATTTACAGTAGTGATGGTAAGATTCGTCGATCCGCATTGGTGCGTCGGCATAAAAATTAACGACGTGATGCATCGATTTAAAAAAGTGTAAAATCGTTTTTACGAGTTTGCATCGTTAAAAAAACATGGATTTCGATTTAATTATTAGTGAACGCCCTGTACTTTTATTATTTAAAGTCACCAATAATTTGTGACCAATTATTTGATATGTAGATCGATTTTTTTTTCCAGAGCCGCTGCTGCTACGTGAACGTGACGTATCGCAATACTATGGAGACGGAGGCGTGGCCTAAGAGGCAGAATACAGATTAACATGGCAGAGGTAGAGCTGCATCTTTTCTGAAGACAGAACAGGAAAAGAACATCTGGAATATCTTCGTTCTTTCTTTGTGCACTACAAAGGAATCAGAAGCCACTTAAGTAAATTGATGATTTGTTGTCTGTCGGAACCAAAAAAATAAAAGTGAAGTATCTGTATAAATATATGTTGAATTGCAGATCATCATACTTTTATCCAATTATATCGCATTGTGATGGATTGAACTGAAATCGAATCGAACTGCATCATAATGAGGTGATCGCATCGCTTCGGTAGCTGCTTCATATGTACGTTGGATACGCATCGAGATGTGAATTGCAGCAGCCTCAGTTATGAAGATGAACATCCCTTATTTACACCTGCCTTCATAGACACTTAACTGGCAGGACACAGGCTTGTCTATTACTTCCTCACTGAGCCAAAACATCTAAATATATTCAACAAAGAACATCTATAACATCTTTTATATCTGTTCTCCTTAGATAACTTCATCAAATGAGACAGACAAGGTCTACCATAATCCCTCTGCACCGACTCCAACATTCTATTATGACATAAATGTTGTTCCCAATAGTTTCTTTCCCAGTTTAGATTAATATTAAATGGATCAAACTGCCTCCCCTATACAGAGAGACATTTACCAATGATCCTACAGATAAGATCCTAAACCCTGAGTAGAAAACAGCCACTGCAGATGTTCAAGCAGAGGATGATTCTCGAATCGGGTAATACAGGGTGGTGCACTATAAACACACAAAAAAGAAGAAAAAGAATTAGAGACATGAAGGAATATAAACCATTCGAGTGCAAAATGTCTTGCAGGTACAGCCAGGTGAGGAGCTTCACCACTCGATGCCAGAGGAAGGTTCATCCTGTCATCCACAGGGGAAAACATTCTACAACCGCAATTCCCCCCAAAAATTGGGAATAACAAATAAATTGAACACCAATTTGTGAAGCTTTGTAAAATCTGAATAAAAACAGAATGCAATGGTTCGAAAACCTGCGATACCCATAGTTTACTCACAGTAGAACATCGAACATCTTCTACTATTCAGCCATGCTGTTGTTATAGATGCAGAATGCAGTTGCTGAAATATGAAAGGCCTTCCCTAAAAAAAGACATCATACAGAAGGAAACATATGTTGCTTGGACCATTCTAAATGAGCTTTGGCCATGAGAAGCCTTTTCTGGACACATACACGTGCAGTATCTTTGCATCTTTGACTTTAACCTGGTTCGTGGATGATAGAAAGAACTGTGTTCTTAGACAATCATTTCTGGAGGTGTTTCCGAACCTGTGCAGTGATTTTTATTACAGAATAATGACAGTTTTCGATCAAAAATTTAATCTTTATTCTAAAACCCAAATCCCGATAAAGTTGGGACACTCCGTAAAATGATTTGTAAATGTCATAAATCCATATTTTACTCACAATGGAAAATTGAATACATATTAAATGTTTAAATTGTAAAAGATACCATGAAGTAAAAATTATGGTCATTTAGAATTTGATAGCTACAAAAAATCTGGAAAAATTTGGTGAAACATTTTGCCGGTTAATAAGTTTCATTGACAGCAGGTCATTAATATATAAATAGTGTATGTTAGAGAGGCATCAGGGTTGTAGTTTTGTGAGCACTTACTATAAAATTCAACCCTTCATGTAAAATCAGTCAAATATACACTTTTAGTTTTTGCTGCTGAAATTGTGGAGAAACTGAAGCAAAAACTAAAGCAAGTAAATCATTCTTTTTTCCAGTGCAATTTTCTTTTCCTTGGGTGTTCAGGAAAAAAAATGATCACATTCACACATCCAGTGTAGAAACATGAAATATATCGTTTTTACACTTTTTTTTGGTCTATTTGGTGCTGGTCATTAGTTGGTTTAATGTATTCTTCCTTCTAGCCCTTTCTTTATTTCTTTTTCTTTTTTTTATAAATGTAAGTGTTCGACAGGTGCCATATAAATATCACTGTAAATAATAATAATAATAATAATAATAATAATAATAATAATAATAATAATAATAATAATAATATCTGTTTCATTTCTGCTTCATTTCACTTAATATATAACTTAATATGTATATTTATTTACATTTTCCTATTTTTTTTATTTTACTTTAATCCTTACTTTACCTTTACCTTATTCTTCTCTAAAAAAAACGCAACCCAACAGTTTCCCAATATGATCAATAAAGTATTCTGATTCTGATTTTGGATTCTAAATAATAACAGCAGGGACTCATATATTTTTAATCTATATAAATATCCCAAATTTCCTGAAACACATTAAATGTCTGCTACTAAGTTCAATTAAATTTCAAATGAATATGAACCTCAATATATCGGAACATTCGGAGTGGAAATTCTTTACATTTATATTTTTCTTATCCTCTGAAAAAATCTCTTTTCTTCCTGTTTTTCGGTTCTACATATTTGCTATGCTCACCATGTTTTCAGCGTTTGACCTCAGCTTGCCAGTTCAGGGTATTATGACTAAACAGTTGCGGATAAATCAGTAGTCGCTGTGACAAGGACAGAAATATTACGTGTCTGGGTTATTAATTTTTATTCATAGTTGTCTGACCGACAAATAGGGTCACTGGTTAGCGGTCAGCAGCAGTTCAACACCCAGAGAAAGAGAAAAACCCTCCATGCCGCACTTTGGTTTGTACAGTCGGAAGGACAATGAAACTAAAACACTGGTTAATACAGTTTCAGAGGTTTTACACTTTTGAAGTCTGAAGGTTGAAGTAGCAGAGCAAAAGCACAGCTGTACATAAAATATTGCGATCCACACAACATAATGGGAGACATATCAGAGTTCAAATGAGGACAAACTAATGGTGTGTGTCTCACTGGGATATTTGTGACCAGGACAGCAAGTCGATGTGGTTTACTGAGAGCTATGGATCCAAGGTAATGTCAGCATCCCACTATGTGAGATGTACCACATCTAAAAGGTGTAGAACGAAAAGAAGCTGTCTGAAAGGGATGTCCAGGTTCTAACACACCCAGATTCAAAACATATAAAACCATGGCCAATAACTCCATCCAATGCCACATGAAATGTGCATCTTGACTCTCCTATTTCCAGCAGAACTGTTCATCAGGAGCTCCACAGCGTCAAACATGTGGTAAATGTCAGTTTCAGTGAAAATCCTGATCTGTGGACAATGTGAAACTTGTCTTGAACTCTGATAGGACCACCATCTTGTCCTTCCCACATCTGGAAAATCTGTGCTGTGGACCCCCCAAAGAAGTTTCCTACTTGGACTTTTTTGTGTCCAAAGTGAAGTACGGATGATGATTTTGGGCTGCAATATAACAAATATCCTTAGGTCAACTACTTGTGTTAGATGGGTGGATCACTGCCAGGGAGTTTCAAACCATACTGGAAGACCATGTGCCTCCAAAGCTTCCAACATTGTGCTATAAAAGTGGTGCCATATATAGGGAAGATAATGCACCAATATATACGTTAGGACTGGTAAATAAGGGGTTTGATGAACATCAAAGTGAAGTTAAACATCTCCTAGGATTTTCACAGTCACCAGATCTCAATATGATTGGGCCGCAGTATGGAGTTTTAAAGGAGCCACTCAGGAATCAGAACCTGGCCAATGTTCTACAATAGAGAACTGCTCAAACTCCCTCTGGCCACTGTGGAAGACTTGTATCTGTTATTTATACTGTTTAATATGCTGATTTTTCTTAGCAAATCATCTTCAGTTCCCCAAGATTATGAGGTTCCATCTGGTGGACTCGCAATTTCTAAATCCTTTCTAGATTTGCTTTGGAATTAAAGTCAGGATATTGGCAAGACCATGCAAATCCTTCTTGTGTTGCTAAGCTTATTATTGCGTATTGTTTTCTGTGTAACTAATGTTGCTGCTGCTGCTGCTTTCAGGTGATCCTGCAACTCTTTTCAATTAGTGCTGCTGGTTTCTCTTTGTTACTTTCCTCGTTTTTAGCCTGAGAGCATGTTTTAACTTACATATTATTAAACCAATTGTTCTTACAGTGACCTTATGACCCTATTTAAATGTTGTTTCTGAGAGGAAGCTCCTTTGCTTTCACCATTATGCTTCCTGTTTCATGAATTCGCTCTGGAACATTTCTCAGCATTAATATCTTTATATTAAATAAATATTTATTAAAGCACATGAATGTTTTTTTTTTTTATGTACAGTACAGACCAAAAGTTTGGACACACCTTCTCATTCAAAGAGTTTTCTTTATTTTTATGACTATGAAAATAGTGTGACTCTACAATTTTCATAGTCATGAAAATAAAGAAAACTCTTTGAATGAGAAGGTGTGTCCAAACTTTTGGTCTGTACTGTATATTGATAAGCACAGTGACATTTTTTGTACATGAAGTAAATCTTGTTTATGTACTAGAGGTATATCTAATTACAAAAACACAAATGTGACTGGTGTGAATTATTTTTCATTTCATTGCCATTTACTATTCAGAAAATTTACCAAGAATCTTGGCTATGAATAAAATAGACATCATCCTGCCCTGGCTTATTATCACAGTCAACCAATGTGCTGGTGGAACTAACACGTTAGAAAAAAAAAAGAAAAAAGGTGCTAAAATTAATGAGACGAATGCTGCAGTATGCAAAATTTTGCCAGGAAAAAAAGAAGCATGTTTAAGCATGCAAATCTGTATTTCCAGACACAATCACTTTTCCAGCAGGAATGATTCACAGAGATCAACACTGCAGTCTGAAGGCACAGAAAAACAGAAGACAATCTGGCCTGAAATTTGACAAAAAAAGTGCCGGATGCTAGGATGCTCTGCAGGTAAGACCTATCACTGCCTTTATCAGATGCCTTCACATTCAGTTATTTGCCTCAGAATGAAGAGACACAACAGGAGCCTCCGAAAGCATTAGAAGAGAATTCTGACAATTATTCTGCCACTCCATCCATCCATCCATCCATCCATCCATCCATCCATCCATCCATCCATCCATCCATCCATTTTCGGTAGAGATTGTAGGATTCACAAATTCACATTCACATAAAAGTTAACAATGTGTTGCATCGATTAAAATAAATATTTATTTGTTTATTTATTATTAGTAGACGCACCATGATTTTTTTTCACTGCATCGTATTACATTGAATCGTATCGTGTTGAATGGGAATCGGATCGCTACTGCATCATAATGGAGTTAATCGTATGGCGTCACATCAGTAGTTGCTTCATATGTATCTTTAATGTATCGTACCGTTGGTTATGCATCGAGATGCCTCTATTATGGAGATGCACATCTCTAATCACACCCACTCACACACCCACACACTCCCTCACCCACTCACTGACCCAATCACTCACTCACTCACTTACCCACTCACTCACTCACTCACTCACTCACTCACTCACTCACTCACCCTCTTACCCACTCACTGACCCACTCACTTACTCACTCATCCACTGACCCACCCACCCATTCACTCACCCACTTACCCACTCACTCACCCACCCACTCACTCACTCACTCACCCACTCACTGACCCACTCACTTACTCACTCACCCACTTACCCACTCACTTACCCATTTACTTACCCACTCACTCACCCACTTACCCACTCACTTACCCACTCACTTACTCACTCACTCATCCACTTACCCACTTACCCACTCACTCACCCACTTACTCATTCCCCCACTCATTTACCCACTTACCCACTCACTTACCCACTCACTTACCCACTCACTCACCCACTTACCCACTCACTCACCCACTTACTCATTCCCCCACTCATTTACCCACTTACCCACTCACTTACCCACTCACTCACTCACCCACTCACTCACCCACTTACTCACTCACTCACTCACTCACTCACTCACTCACTCACTCACTCACTCACCCACTTACCCACTCACTTACTCACTCACTCACCCACTTACTCACTCACTCACCCACTCACTCACTCACCCACTTACCCACTCACCCACTCACTCAATTACTCATTCACTTATTTACTCACTCCCTCACTTACTCACCCACTCACTCACTCACCCATTTAGAAACCCACCCACTCACTCACTTACTCACTCACCCACTCACATGACAGAAGCCCACTGGGAGACTTGTAAGAAGAAATGTAGCTTTGAAAGTGATTAAAAAACCAAGTGCCAATTGGCCCATACTGTATGGCTGTATCGATTCTTGCGAGCAAGATTAATATAAAATCAAACGTCTATTATGCATCATACGCCTTAATGGCTTTCGACATTCAGTATGAAACGTGTCATCTAAAAAGAAAAATCAAAAAGCACCACATGCATTTTAAATGAAGAACAGTTTCCTGGAACGTTCGAATGTATTGTTGTTTTGTCTTGCAGTCACTACTATTTATTATGCATTCAATCCTCTATATCAATTATTATTGAGCATAATAATAATGTATAATAATTCAATATTCATGTGTTGAAAAACCTTTAAGTTTTAGCTTCACCTTTTGACTCTCACAAAGCTCCGTTTTTGAAGGCTCCCTTCCAAAACTGCAAAATAAACATCTGAGAATCAGCGAGCAATGATTACACGCGTTTTTTTAATCCGCATCTGCATCGTTCATCAATTCCTTTGTGTACGTTGTCGCTTTTGAAATAACAGCAGCACCGAATAAGGCTGGCAGCTGGTACGGAAAATTAATCAACACCTTTCGCTAGAGGACCAATCAGATTCCAGCGTTGTTATAAAGTATAGTAAGTGTAAGTATAGAATGCAATCATGAAACTGTGTATACCATGAGCAATTAAGAGAAACGGTTATTTACATAACATCAAAACAGAAAGAAAAATTCAGTTTCAATTTAAAAACTAAATCTAGCATCTAATCTTTAAATTCCTGCAACATCTTCGTTATACCCTGGTGATCATTGTTTGAGATGCAAGTCACCACCCAGGCAAAACCCAACATGTGCTTGCACCTGAGGAAAAGTACAGACGGATCAACAGGTTCAGTGGTGCAGTAATAATTGTGAAAGGTGTATGAACTCAATGGCAGACTGTAAACACAATGCGTGCAGTGGTGCTCTGGTGCTCTGGAGGGGTTTGGATTTTATCCATTGAAGTAGAGTAAAGAAGATTTCAATTTTTTGTTTTTTTTTGTTTTTTTTTTTAAATACGGGCTGGAGGAGACAATGTCATGGCTCAGTGATTGAGACTTTGGGCTACTGATCAAAAGATTTTGAGATCAGAGCCCAGAATTACCAAACTGCCAATAAGCTTCACAATACAATTTATGCACATTGTACTGCTGGTGCTTTAGATACTTATATAAAAGTAGCAACACATCATATAATTGTGAAACTAAATAGGATACCGTTCAGGCACCATATATCTACATATCATTTTCATAAATTATTTCCATTGTCATGTAAGATATTTAGCAGATGCCATTATTCAGAGCGATGTACAGAAATGCTTTAAATCTCAACCAATCAATTAATCAACACTGGTTCACTTCATTACAAACTTGAGATACCATCAGCCTAAAACTCTGCTGAGACGATATTTTTTATATTAGCAAAGACAAAGATTTACATTATTTCCATTCATTAATACCAAATTTAAAGGCAAAAAAAATTAAGTCATTCCAAGAAAATCCACTTCTGCTTTCTCTTTTTCTTCTACTTTCAACTGCTTCCATTAGGGGTCGCCACAAAAGATAATCCGTCTCCATATTACCCAATATGTCCTCAACATCTGTCTCTTTTAAACCAACCACCTGCATGTCTTCCCTCACCACATTCATAAACCTCCTGCTTAGCCTTCCTCTTTACCTCCTGCCTGGTGGCTCCATCCTCAACTTTGTTTTACCCCATTAACCCTCCTCTGCACATCTCTCTCAGCTTTTCTGCAAAACGTCCTACCTGCATCCATACAGAAGATACTGTGCAATCATAATTGAAAAAGGAGAATATTAGCATACATACATAGTTATAATGTATAATGGTTATAATATAATTTATTAAACAAGAAAAAAACACAAGGAAATACATTTTCATAATTAATTGTTGTCTATTAAATAGATGAAAAGCTGTATTTATATTAATTGAATTTGTTTGAGATGCATTGCGATGGAAAAAAGGATTTATTATACTGTAATATGAACTACAAAAATGTTCAATCAAACGTGCATACTTAATGATTCGGTATAAACATCTACATTTGGAAATGAGATCAAAGTTTTGGCTCAGTTGTTTGGTTCTTAATTTATTTGTCATTTAATGCATACATCAAATGCTAGACCCAAAATAATGGGGGGGGGGGGGGGGGGGCAATTTCTTTATCCCAACAGTAGGGGGTGCAAATGCACCCTTTGTGCTCAATGTAAAACAAAATATATAAAATAATGGGAATGCTTTGTTGCCTTGGTGCATCTGCTGCCTTGTAAATATGGCTTGACATGTCGGTGAAGCTTTCGCTTTTCATCTCTGGCGACACGGCTCCCTTTTTTTTCCTGACAAACTGCCTGGCAGATTCACACACTTGTTTCCCAATAGCAATACGCATGGGACCAAAATTTGCCATTAGTCAGCACATGAAGAAATGGTTCAGGAAGGCAGACGGTCATGATTAAGGATTGCGGAGAATTTCGTGGTAGTCTTTACTGCAGGTGATTTATCGTGTAATTTACAATGAAATATTCCCATGTCCCCAGTCCAAACTCAGCAGTGATACGATCAATAATGTAGAATGACCCCAGAAGTGGTTTGATTTTCTTGTAGATCAGAAGCTTCTGGAAAAAAAGTGTCCACAAGATTCAGTTTCTCTTTCTAAGGACATGCAGATCTGTTGTCATGGCAGGTTTCTTGCACTTATGATGCAGAATGATGGCAACAACTTAACCTAGGATCGAGTCGTAGAAAGCTGTATCCACATCTAACACTTTAGAGAAGATCTGCCAATAGTGAAATAGAGAGCAGCAGTTCCAGTCCAGCCAGGCGTATCCTATTATGTGCTCAGTGAGATGCAGGCCAAGGCTTCCACATTATCACCAGCCATCATCTGGGAAAGTGGGGATGTCTTCACACTTAGTCTTCATCATGTCCTCTGTGGGAAACATCAAGATCTGGAATGATTGTTTGCATATAGATGGACCCTCATGGATATTTTTTGGTAACTGTTTTGTTTTTTTAATCCTGCAATACTGTGACACAGAAGACGAGATGAAGATACATTAAGCACACATGTATCTTCTTCTCTGGCAGTGTTGTTGTGCACTCTGTCCCGGTGTGACATTGTATACACCCAAAGGGCATAATGCGAAAAGAAAACACACTGGCAGTAATGGACACTGGGGCCCTGAAGAGCTTTTTCAATTACTATTGCAGAAGAAATGAAAAGGAAAGAAAATATGAGTGCATTTGTTGATATGCAGGGATGCTGTGAAGTATAGTATGCTTACTATGCTTGTGTGTGTGTGTGTGTGTGTGTGTGTGTGTGTGTGTGTGTGTGTGTGTGTGTGTGTGTGTGTGTGCTAGCACCATGCTTGGGTAGCTGGAGAAACAACAGCAGTCTGGAGGGCACAGGCAATCTGTGAGGAGGAAAATGAATTAGCATTATTTCTCAATATTTGGCCATTGCAGCTCATACCCCTCTGACATCTCCACAAGTAAACAGACTTCCTGTTTCCTCCCTGGTGTACTTCCAAACCAGGGTGGCTTGATGCACACACTGGCCTCTAGCAATTTGTGATAAGGATGGATGCCACACTGAGAACATTTGAACATGCCATTATTCCAGTAGCTCGAATGCCGTTGCGGCTCGGGGTGTTCGATTCATTCTGCCGCAGCCGGTTGTGTTCCGATGGACAGACTCTAGTTATCAGATATGCACAGTGTTGTATACGTCTCATGATTGCACATATGCAGTCATCACTCTTTTTATTATGAATGATTATGATGAGGTTTTCTGCTTGCGTTCTTTAATATGGTAGCTTTTTTTTTTTTTTTATTAAAATCTTATTTACTGTTCAGACGATATGTTAATTGCCACCTCACTTTAATGCTATTTTGATGTCTTAGATTATAATTTTTTTTGTCACAGGAAAATCTACACTTTCACCTGTGCTCTCGCTTCTCCTGAGATACCGTTCAGCTGTAATTGGATTTCAAGCCATTGTCAAAGCTGTTTCGATTAAATATTGAGAAGTGCAGAAAAGTGTGTGTGTGTGTGTGTGTGTGTGTGTGTGT
>MU558737.1:1659071-1671790 GCA_024362625.1 Silurus asotus | reverse complement strand
ATAATAATAATAATAATAATAATAATAATAAGCTCTGTGCTCATTTAATCACAAAATCTCAGATTAGATTAGATTTCGATTAGAATAAACTTTATTGTCATAGTGCAGGATACATGTACAGAGCCAATGAAATGCAGTTAGCATCTAACCAGAAGTGCAGAGATAGCTAATTTACAAGTGGCAGTGTAATAAATAAGGGTATGCGGTTATACAGAACATACATTTCACATAAACTCCTGTGTTGAATAATGTGGATGTTGGCAGCAGCCTTTATTTATAACCTGATCACCTGAGTATTGAACCGTATACAATATAAAATTAATAAAGCATAAAATAAACTCATTTCTAATGATCTTGCGGACACATTTTTAAAAGTCATACTGAACAAACAATTCATTAAAAGGAAGATTGAAAGTAAATAGGATTATGGATCCAATGCTGGAATGCTGTCATGTTCTATACACGTGGCTGAATATACTTTATCTCAGATGATTTGCATTTAAATCTTCTATTAACTTTTTGAAGACCAAAAAACTTCTTATCCTTTGCTCCATTTGCCTTCAGGTCATCATGGCATGGATTCTATTAAAAGTTGGTCACATTCATTGTGTGCTACTGGTCCATGTTGACATCATGGTCTTTGTCATTTAATTTAGATCCAGTGACTGGGAATGAGGGGAACATCCCAGGGGATCACCTGCCTGTCTGGCACCAGCAATCAGGCCTCAGTCAAAATCACTTCTATCACATTTTTCTCCATTGTGATTGTTGATGTGTGAATGAATTAAAGCTGCTGATCTGCATCTGCCTAATCATCTGCATTGCACTGCTGCCAAATGAACTGATAATTGCATGAATGTCTGGGTGTACAGGTGTAGCAGCTTTCCATGCACACTCTTCAAATCTGGACAGTTACTTTCTCCAAACATTCAGTATAAATACTTTGCTGTGCCTTTTATAAAAAAGTTGTTCTTCACTAGTTGAAGATTTCTTTGATTTGGTTCCTTCCAGAGCAGGTCAATAGGATTTAGGTGTGGTGACTGGGCAGGTCATTGCATGATAGATAAATTCCAGACGACTGTTTGCTCTCTAAATATCTCCTACAGTGCTCAGATGTACGATTCGCTTATCGTCTTGTTGTATGATTACGTCAATTGCTGAAAAATATAAGCCGCAGTCCAGGCGGAATTGCATGGTGTTGTATGAGATGGAATGGGAGCCATGTTGATTTTCTTTTCACTTTCTGGAATAAGTCTCCAACATTTCCTGCTTCAAAATAACCCCAAACCATTTAGTTTCCAACTGCATATCTAACTGTGGGGGTGAGGTAAGCTGATCACGTCTTCTCTCCTGTTCTCCGTCTTATACAGGTTCCTCTGTTAGAGACAAAAATGTGAACTCATCTATCCATAAAACTGTCATTTGTGTTTTTTGTCTTGTTGTATAGAAACTAGGCGTGTAAAGGTACGTGTATTCGTACCGAAATTCTTTGGCACAATGCTAGCGCAAATGCAATCCTTTTTATGTGCAGAACATAATTTAAATCTGAGTTCCCTCAGGAACGTATTAAGTGCCGGACCACAAAATAAAGTAGAGTTAGCGCAGTGTCACTGTGGCTACACACTCTGAAAACACCGAAGAATCTATAGCACTAGCATTAGCCGCTAACCAGGAGGTGGAATATGGTTCTAGTGTTATATGTCCAGTTTCAAGAATTTCCCTTATAAGAAAATTACTCCCTCGATTGATTGGATAAAAGCATTAATACACTTGTTAAAGTATTCTGAAATAAGTAGAACCAGTAAGTAAACCAAATCTTTTGAGAAAATTTTATATTGCATGTAAAACAAATGGGGTCTAACAATTTATTTTCATTTATTTAATTTAATTTAATCAAAATAATTTGTGCCAATTTAATCGATTACGCATTTTAACCAATATAGTAAAAAAAAGTGTATTGCCTTTATTTGATTTATTCTATGTTATTTTTATTCAATATTATTTTAGACATTATTATCCAAGCAGACATTTTATTTTAAATTGTTTTAAAAATGTAAACTGTTTAAATGTTGATCGCAAATGTTAATAATTAAACTGCGTTAATAAAACGCAACAAGCAATTTTCTAATTGTACCGAAATTGAAATAAACCGTGACTTGAAAATTGAGGTACGAACTGTGAATTTTGTGTAGCTTTACACCCCTAATAGAAACAAAATAAAACAAGCATGTGCATCAAAATCCATAAAAGACTAGACGTCTCCTCACTTTTGACAGGCTCTGCATATACCCAGTAGATGTGATGGTGTTAAGGCGTTACGAAACCCTCGACCCTTCACGATAAGTACCCTAGTTTTTTATTTTGCCCTGAGGGAAATAAATCTACACCAGACTTCACCCCTCCGCACTGCAGTAATATAAAGGCCTATCTAATCAGCACTGAGCCAGCAAATGTAGATGTTCCACCATGAATCCATCAGGGAGAAAACCTGTGCGAATTTGTTGCATGTGCACATGTAGGAAAGTTTTATATTCTTCTGATCAATCAAACAGATTACACCGTGAATCTTCAGGCTTTAAAAGAAAAAAGAAACGAACATGTATCTTGGGCTGGGAAAAGTATTGGCACCCCCTTGCTTTTTTACTGCCTGCTGGGTCGAGCTACAGAGAACACATGGCACTCTCTGCATAAAGAGGAATCTGAGAATTTTTCCAATTTTCTACATCATTTACTCATTTAACAGGAAGCCAAAACAAACGGAAAGTTTTTACAATTAAAACAAAAGCATATGCTTTTCAGCCCACACCTTTTAAAACATCATGCTACTCAGTAAATGTCTTCATCTGTTCATTCCTTCTAAACACTCTACAGGCTTTAATAATGCATGGCAATAATAATGTCCCCCATCTCTGTGAAAATGAGATGACACAATGAATGTAATGCTTCATGGAATATCTATTGTTGTACTCTGATATGGTTGAGAAGGCTAATGAAAAAGCAATACAGCAGAAAAACTTGTGATAGAAGGATGAATATCGAGTAAACAAAGCAATACTGGGCACAGTAGAATAATAATGTATGGAGTGGATTGTGGGTTTGTGGTGGCTCTTGGATTTGGGGTGGATTAGGATTTTACTCTATTTTAGTCAAAAAAATATAAACAAAATCATCACCTGTATTGAACTAAGCAAATAGGTAAGAACCTCCCATTGGATAATTACCACATGGGTGATTATGTTTCCACTGGCAACAAGTTATTTAACTCTGACTGATGCAGTGAGCTTCTCATTCCTTGAACATCCATGTCAGAAGACGCATCCAGTAGTGGTGGAAAAGATGTTAATCAGTTTCAGAAGGGTCAAATTATGCATGCATCAAGCAACATCTAAGGAGATTCGCTGAAACTAGTAAAATTGGGTTAAGAACTGTCCAATGCATTATTAAAAACTGGAAGGATTGTGGGGAAACATCATCTTCAAGAAAGAAATCAGGTCGGAAAATAAATCTTGAATGATCGTGATTTACTTAAACGTTGGGTGAAATCAAATCGTAATTAAAAAAAACAACAGTGAAACTCACGACTATGTTTAATATTGAAATTAAGAGCATTTCCACATGTACACTCCGAAGAGAACTCAAGGGATTTGGACTAAACGGCTGTGTAGCCTGAAGAAAGCCATTCAACAGTAAAGCTAATCTGAAAAAAGGCTTCAATTTGCTAGAGAGTGTAAAGTTTGCATTCTGGACTTATGAAAGAAGGTCATGTGGTTTGATGAGTTCATATTTATCCTGTTCCAGAGTGATGGGTGCATCAGGGTAAGAAAAGAGGCAGATGCCTAGTGCCTACTAGCCTGTGGGGGCAGTGCTGTGATCTGGGGTCGCTGCAGTCGGTCAGGTCTCGGTTCAGCAGCATTATGTGCTCAAAGAATGAGGTCAACTGACTTCCTGAATATACTGAATGACCAGAATATTTAATCAATGGATTTTTTCGTCTCTGATGGCACCGGCATATTCCAAGATGACAATACCAGGATTCATTGGGCTCAAATTGTGAAAGAGTGGTTCAGAGAAAGAGAGAGAGAGAGAGAGAGAGAGAGAGAGAGAGAGAGAGAGAGATGGATGGATGGATGGATGGATGGATGAATAAATGGATGTGTATATATTGAAAAAATGACAGTAAAAATTCACCAATTCATAAAACAAATTCCAGATTCTTTGGTGAGTTGCCAGTTTGTATATTTTTATTCCATGTGCCAACTCAAAATCTGATTGGTTAAAGCAACAGCTTCGTGCAACATGGATTGTACGCTACAGGATTCCTGCAGTTTTCATTCTTTTATACTCAACATGTAATGTGATGGCTGAAATCTGATTGGTTTAAAACTCTAACATAAACGTAACGTCTGTTTCCACTCCTTTGAGCAACGCAATGAAGAAAAACGCTATGAAATAAGGAGAATAGACTATTGGGAATAATTAAATACATATTCATGGACAAAAAATATATAAAAAGGTAAGTCAGTGGTTCTAATAGAGTTTAGTCCAGCACTGAAGGCCTTGCTGGCCCTGATCGCTGCCACGGGACATACATATTGTGTTTGTTGTTTCATTTTCATGATAGATCACTCTGTAGAGTAGATCACTTATCTAAATGTGAATATTGCACTTGGGGATTAACTCTGATTTTCCTGTATCATTAATCTGCCTATGTGGGAGTTCCATTTAACCTTGGCACACTGAAGCTTTAACAACATCACCTAAAGTCCTATTATTTAATTATTAAGAAGCTTCCTCATGCATTATTTTATTTACAGCCTGTTAAATAAGGAAACTAAAAGTTCCAGATGGTGAAATGTAGCCATAAATCTGAGTTTCCAGTTTGAAAATTATTACAAGCTGCTTAATTTCCATCCACAGAAATTTAGAAATAAAGACAATGTTTATATATTGATTATATTTGCAAATTATATTAAAAAAAAAAACCCACAAACCTTTAGGATATTTTTTGTGCAGTTGTTTGTAAACTGAAGCTTTGCTGCATGCACTGGTTCCATAATTTTATAGCTATATAAGTATATATTAAAATAAATGGTAAAATGTGACTAAGAGTCTGTCGACCTCAAGAACATCCTCTTGGTGCAAACGCATTCCAACAGCTCATCATTCATCATTCATAAATGTTAAACCGGATAAAAAAAAATGGCTTGAATGATGGTTTTATTGCCGAAGGACACGACGAACTAGTACATCCATGTGGGATAATAAAAACCATGATAAAGCATTTTATAACGTGTATATATTATAGACGAATCCACTAGATAAAAGTAGATGCAGAACTGGATGCTGTCTAGAAAAAATAACCACAAACTACTGAATATGGCATGAGTTAAGCAATTTATGAAATAACGATCTTTTTCATTTTATAAAGTCAAAAACTCCTAGAAGTAGATTATAAAAAATATCAATATACTCCAAGAGCATGAGTAAGTAGAAGAGCATTTACTCATTTCCCTTGTGTAATACTGGTAGCAACAAGAAAATTCATTAGTGCTTATAGTAATCAGAGCATTTAGCATCAGCAGGGACGGAGAGATCGTTTACGCTTTCCTAAAATCCTGGGGTCTGGGGTGGGATTTGAAACCACAGTGAAACTAGAAATTATTCAGCAATTACAGTGTGAAAATGAGCAAAGGTATGTGTGTGTGTGTATAGTAGGTATCTTTAGCTGTATCTGTAACTCAGAGTGGGTGTGGCTTAAAGCAGAATATTTTGTATTTTATCTTAAAAATTAATCCTTCCAATATGCCAATGGAAAGCAGTGTATTGGAGGTAGAAATGCGAGCACTGGCAACATTCTCGCACTGACGTTTTTTTAATCACAGCTACACCACTTGAATTCATGATCGCTCTCAATTACAGATGTGTGAGGAATTATTTATGCCTGTCCATTATTTTTTCGTATAAATTTGATTAGTTCTACATTCCGAAATATAAAAAAAACAGAAGGGTTAATTTAAGCCACTGTGACCCTGACCAGGCAGATACTAAGGATGAATGAATGAATGAATGAATGAATGAATGAATGAATACAGTCTTCATATGTAGACACTTGAAGTGTCACCCACTTGAATTTATAAATCTTTCATTTACACAACTGAATATTTAATATGGCATTTACTTTATTATAAAATCTCATTACAATGAAAAAGAAACAATCCCCAAACCGCATTCCGTACTTAGGAAATGAGATGATGCAGCAATTCTGTGGCTGTAGAATTTTTAATTTCTCCACTTTTCTACCTGAGGTATTGCTGATCACATGAAAATGTTAAATCAGTGGGGAAATCAGTTCTTTTCCTTTAGCAAATTGAAATACTATAAAGCATAATTGCACTCATTTACAGAGGGGTTTCTACATTTATCCCTGCTGAGCTTCTGTCAATAGGACCTCTTCCACCATCAGATCGAATAGATGGTCATAAATATTAGCACAAAAGCTTCTTTAACATTCAGCAGAACCTGGTGTGCGTGGTAACGAGGAAAACCAGCTTACTACGGATTCTAAATGAATCAACGTCCCGACTGGGGTTAATGATTGGCTTTCGGTGTCCTTGAAAAAAAATACATTTGAAACATAAGAGATTTATTTGAAAGGTGACTAAACGTAAAATGCCACACGTTCTGCTCCGGGTTGAGTGTATTGACGTTCTGCCACAATCCGGTGGATTTCTAATATGATAGATGATTTATGAAATATACAATAAACCTGGATGACGATGTTGATTAGTAAAGTACAAGTACAACATACAAGTTCAGGGTGATATAAAATGTTTCAAGACTGATGGTGTAAATGATGCTATTCTGACCACGTGCTTTACCACGTCTGCGATTTTATCATGGACACCAAGTTACAGTAGAACAAAGAGCAAAACGTGAAAAACTGTGCAACGTAGACATTTGAAACGGTATACATTTGACACCCCGATGCTGCAACGAGCCATTCGAGGCGTTTTGAGTGGTACACGAGCTTCAAGAGCGGAAAAACCTCACTGGAAGATGATGAGAGAGCAGGAAGACCTTTTGATGAGCTCAACCCACAAAAATGTCAAAACCATTCAGCAACTTGTGCATGATCATCGTTGGAGAACAAGCCACACCATCTCACTTCCGCACCCACCCTGCTCGGCAGATTTGGCTTCTGCGGACTGTGTCCTCTTCCTGAAGATCAAGATCCGGTTTACAGGTCGGCGTATTGACACCATTGCGAATCCCAGAAGGTGCATGACACGCTTCAAAAAACTTTCAGAAGTGGCAGAAACACTGGGAGCGCTGTACTGCTGTAAAAGGGAACTATTTTGAAGGTGTTAATGTGGTAACACAGATAAATAAAGTTCTTTCTTGTAAACAGAGTGAGTCTCTCAACTTTTTGACACCACCTTGTATTTGTGTATGGAAAAACAAGCATAATCTGGTGGAAGTGGGAGCTCAGTGGATATGCTGTTGGACTTCTAATCTGAAGGCCATGGGTTTCAAACCCATCACCACCAACCTGCTACTGCTGGGCGCTTAAGCAAGGGTCTTAACCCTCAATTGTATAACTGATATAACTATAAGTCGCTCTTTATAAGGTGTCTGCCAACTGTCATAAATGTAAACTAGCTCCACCCATGTCTGATATCTGTTGTGGGCTAACAGATTTATTCTGAACAGAATTTTCATTATAAGCATTTACAGGTATGAAAAAAGAGGATGATTTTTTTGGTGTATACTTTCATCTATGACTCTTGATCTCAGTGAGCACCAAAAATCAAGATGATTGTGGATTCATTGATCTATAAAAAAGAGGCTAATCTGAGGATTAATCAGCAGCAACACCAGCAGCTTACAGCTAGTTCTTCTGTTGTTTGGGGCACAAAAAATGTATTACTTTATGAGAAATTGATCATCTAATTAATCATCAACAATTTAACGAACATGCTCTGGAAATGTCTGGTTAACATCTCCAACCCTTTCCAAGCTTCGCAAAAGCAATTTGCTTAAAAGCCTCTGACTTACTGTAAAAGTGTCCATGTACAGCGGAATGGATGCCCACAGAGTGTGTGAGTTATGACGTGGTAGCACAGGCATACCTCAGCTTTATAGCGACATACTATGAATGCACGACTGATAACTGTGGACTACATACCAGAGAAAAACCTTTCTATAAGAATCCATAACAGTTCCAGAGACAGCAAAGTCTTTTCCACTAGTTTCCCTGAAGCATCACCTTACACTTCAATGCAGAGAAAAAAATAAAAAATACAATTAAATGTTTTCTCGACGCATCAGCGCTAGCAGCTGGGCTATCTTCAGGCAAAGCAGGACACAACAGTGAAACAAAAAGCCAGCATCAATCTTTTCAGACTCCTTCTTTCTGTTTGCTTCCTTCTTTCAGCAGCATGAGATCCATGCTACAGGCCAATCTCTTTATTCTGCTACTTTGCTGATTGCAAATGCCCTCCTTAAGGACCTCCATTCTCCATGGACCATATATCAGCCACTCAATTCGAGCAGCCCACTTCGAACAAAACTCACCATTAGTGATTTGCATAGAAGTGCCCATATATAGACATGCATCCTTCTTGTTTAATTTTTTCCCGTTGAACACACTAAAATGTAATTTGATTTGTTTCAGAGTGCTACAGTAGAACACGTCCTTGAGAAAGCGACTGAGGCAGAGCTATTTAATAATGTTTGGACCGGGCTGATTAACTTGACTGACTTGTGAAAGAATTAAGATAAGTTTCAAGATAAGTTACTGTCTGTAAAATCCACTCAAATCCGATTAAAGGTGTATTTTAATTAATGCCTTTTGGTTTTCCGCTCACATAAGTCCCATACTATGTTTAACACCAGCACATGGTCGAAATATCTACTACAAGTTTGAAACAAAAAAAAGAAAAAAGCAATGCCAAAGTGCATTGGATGGAAGTGTCAGCAATTAAAATGAAGCGGTGTTGCAAACAGAGCAGCAACTCAGGCATGTCAGCCTGCTGGGATCCGCAGTCACATTAATCAGATACCAAATGCTCCCACACTTTCAGACTTCAGGCTGAGCCACAGCACCTCTACGTCTGCAGTTTAGATGTCAATTAGAAGGGGTGGCCCCACATGGGAGAGACATTTTTTTTAGCCAAAGGTCATTATTGTTATGGCAACCTGAGAGTCTTGCTGTTGTTTTCAATTTCAGAGTGCATTAGCTGCTACGATTCCATTAGCATGGCATAGCGGAATTAATATGGCACTCAAGCTCTGCTGGAGTCACTAATGGAAAATTGGGGGAGAAAATAGAACTCCCAGGTAAGAATTGCTAAATGAATAGGGCAATATACTGTATAGATCCCTAACATATACATATACAATATTTAAAATTACACTCTCCAGCCATTTTAATAGGAATACCTACAACTTATTCAGCCAATCAAGTGGCAGCAGCTGAATGCATAAAAGCATGGACAGTTGAAAGTCAGACAAACCAGTTGAACCCAATTGGACCTGTGTCAATTAAACCCAAGATGCTGTTCTGGTGTTTGTAGGTCATGCTCTCCTCAAGGTTTAACGTGTTGTGCATTTTGAGATGCTTTTCTCTTCACCACAATGTTTCTGTCTGCTGAAACCAGCCTGGCCACTGAGTTCCCTCATCAACATGGATCTAAACCGTACAAAATACAGTATGCTCCTACCTTAGCATCATCACTCACATGGCACATCTTCACAACAGCTTCTTTTCAGCTACAGTTCTAACGCAGGATATTAAGGAAATAATTACACCATTCCACAATCCCCCTCGACTCTAGACAATTATCAATCCTCGCAATTCATATGTACAATTTACTGTCTCTCATCCTACAACCACATACAACAATTTACATCCTGGACAACTAGCGATTTCACTGATCACTCATCCCCCACCTCCATATATAATGTTTCCATGTACGGTAATACCTCGGTACTTCTCGGAAATTCGTTCAAGTAGGTGGTAGCACTTTTAACCACTTTAGGAACCATGATTTAGGCTTAATTCCATTCCTTATTTACTTTACTGGAACTTTGATGCTGCAACATGTTCCAGAATGAACACAAATAAAAGGTCTAAGAAGACATGGTTTGCCAAGAACATGTGTGGCCTTGCAAAGAGCTCTGACCTCAACCCCAATGAACACCTTTGGGATAAACTGGAACCCAGAAATCCCAGTGCCTGACCTCTTTAATGTGCTTGTGGCTGAATGAGCACTAATCTCCACAAGCCCACTCTAAAATTGGAGCAAATCCTCCCAGAGAATAGTGGAGATTGTTATAAGAGCAAAGGGGGATTGAATCTAGAATGGGATGTTCAACATGAGATCAATGGTTAGGTGGCCTAAAAACTTTTGGCAAATGGTTTAGGAATTAATCTGGTTTTGATTTTATGTGTAGGGTAAAAAGTGCATACACTGAATAGGGTTATTTGGAGAGAATGTACGGTGGACACGCTCCAGATGTTCCAGACTTTCAGCATGACGCTCCATATGATCGTTTATTCCATTCTCAAGGGAATAAGGTGTGCCTTTAAAGAAGAGTGAACTTTACACAGAGAAATAATGTTAGTTCCAAGAAATGTTTCCTGACATCAGTGGAAAAAATCGATTGTCTGTCACATATGTGACAAAATTTTGCCTCAGCTGTCGATCATCTGTCAAAGAGGGATCACTGTTTCACTCTCCTCAAGTCTCTGCTCTGGTCTTCAGACAAAGCTTTTTTATCCCTGGCTCACTCTCTGAGTGTTTGTATAAATGTGTGTGTGTCCTCACGAATGCTTCTGATTGAAAGATAAGTGAATATCTGAATAAATCAGTTCCATAATCAGTTCAGTTCAGGTTTATTTTTAAAGCGCTTTTACCAACATACATTTTCCAAAGCAGCTTTTTTTTAATAGAAATAAATCAATTACAAATATTGATTTTACATTTATAAATCAGTTCCTATATATAGGGTTTATACCTGATGAGCGAACCAATGGTGACTGTGACAAGGAAAAGCCCTCTGAGATGGTATGAGAAACCTTGAGAGGAACCCATTCTCATATAGATAGCATAGAATAGAATAGCCTTTATTTGTATTTTGTTCTTCACATATCCAAGCTTGCTTGGAAGCTGGGGTCAGCCATGATACGGCGCCCCTGGAGCACAAAGGGTTAAGGGCCTTGCTCAAGGGCCCAAGAGTGGCAGCTTGGCAAAACTGGTGCTTGAACCCCCTACTTTCCGATCAGTAATCCAGCGCCTTTACTACTGGAGCTACCATTTTACAGTTCCATCATTGCGGAGGTTATCAACTGTTCACTGATGAACACCTGAATGTCAATTAGTTCATTGCAATTACAGCCCCAAGTCATGGAATCAAACTGTTTATATTAATCGCAGTCCAAATCCAACTTCATGGTTCTGGAGTTTAACCCTTCATGGTAACTTCATGGATCTTTATGCTGTTTCCAGTGGTCTCCAGTTTGAGAGAGCTCTATCCAGACGTAGAACATCATTATGAATCAGGTAGGTCAAAAAGGGGAAAGGAGCAGGATGACTTGTACATCTGCAGAACCTTTGACAGACATGAGGGAGTTCTGGGATAATAAACATCCTGCTACAAGACCATCAACAAACCTGTATGAACATGTGAGAATGAGAATAAGAACATCCAGTTCACAAAAATCATGATGCCTCTAGATCTTCTCCTTTATCTGAGAAAAACCTGTACACAAAAGGTTTAACTGAACAAACTTTTCAATCTAGAATTGAACACAGAGACTGGAAGGCATATGAATGGAGAGGATGTAGATTGTGTATGCTGCACAGGTGTGTGTTACTTGTGTCACACAAATAGTACAATTCCTGTAGGTTCATTTTAGGTTTTTAGATAAAAATAAAAAGTAAATTTATCACATCTCTGTTTAAGTGTTTGATATGATTTGGATTCTTTGTAAAATTAAAAAAAATTGAAAGTGTGTAATATATATATATATATATATATAAAAAAGATTAGTCACGTATCGCCTCAATGATAATTAACAAGCATTAATGATGCATGAAATCAATTCATATAGATATTTAAAAAATCTATAAAAAGACACAGCTCAAGAAAAATCGTAGGTTTTAAAAGACAAAAAAAAAAAAAAGATCTAAGATCCCCATTATGCTGTAGCTTTTCCTCCTCTCTGGGTCTACTGGCTCTCCTGGGCAGCTTGCCCAAAAGCTTGTTCTGCACAATTATATTCCAGCATGCCGCTATCGGAGAGACCCCGCAGTCTTTCCCCTCTTGCACACTATTATACCCAGGCATCATTTTAACAAAACGTCAGCTCTCCTTCTTCGACTTCAATAATGCTCAGTTATCAAAGCTCTTCGTCTTTTACAGATACAAAAGCTCTTCTCTGTGATAGCAGATGAATAGAACAGTATTCCAAGCTTTGAGACAACGCCAATCAAAATTTACGAATGATCAGAAAACATCCCATAATACACTGTAACACCTTCAGTTTTCACTCCTCAAGTTTAGTCGAAACATTACAGCTATTTCTTACTCGAGGACTAATAAGAAAATAAATCCAATTATTTTATTATCAAATCTTTTTTGATGCAGTGAAACATAATTAGTTTTCTAAATTGTTATTGTTTCTAAATATTTGTAATTTTAGATTATAATAGTCT
>MU558737.1:1527962-1657674 GCA_024362625.1 Silurus asotus | reverse complement strand
TATATATTAAAGCAAATTTATTTTAACGGCACTAATTATATTAACGAGCAATGAATGCAGCTCGCATTTCTGTTTGACCATTTTTATTAAAAAATATAAATAAATATTAAAAAAGTGAAATAAAACCACCTTTAACGCAAAGCACATTTATTCACGATGTCCTTTCTTTACTCAGATAGAAAAAACTCCTCTAATAATTAATCTTTATCACTAAACATTTTTTTGTCTAAAATCAGCCTCAAAATCCTCCATCGCGCACACATCCGGCAATTAAAACCGTCCGTGTGGAAACATAGCAAAAGTATAGTTTGGTGTCCTGATGGTTTACATCATTTCAAGCACCACAATTACTTTAAAACATTTACAAAAATGTTTTTTCTTCATGCTCCATGTTGAGTTTGGTTTGACTATTAATGAACATACATTTGCATAAAACATCCATATTCATCCATGGTCATGTTGATTAGAGTATTAAAAACTCAAAAAAGTGTTAATTAAAGGTACATTTAGAACAATGTATTGCGATTAAGACGTGAGTTAACTTATAACAATCACTCCAAATTCACTCATTGTTTCAGTTGAATTAAGAATTAAATTGTATTAATTAATAAAATATTATTTACATTTATGTTTAATAAATATTAAATCAATAACATAAAACACAGTCATTAGACAGTCGTTTTGTTTTTAAAGGTTAAATGTTTTTAAATCGATCAGGATAAACACCTTAAAATTTCCATTAATGACTACCAGTTTACTTAATAAACAACCAGTAATTTATTGTCTTCCTTTCCCTGGTCCATGATCCATGATGCCCTTAGTTTATTTATTGCAGACCTGCATTTCCACTCTTTAATTACAGGCTGCACAGTTTTGCCCCAAACTGTTGGGTCAGGCTGAGGTTTCTTGAAGTTCAACCCTAGTGATAATTATAATTAAAAAAAGGTTCTCATGGGGGGAATCTCATTAGCTTGAACACCCGATAAAACCTTATGAAGGGTTCTTCCTGCAGTTGGGGCATCTTTCATATGCTTCAAACAATTACCTGCATTAATATGATTAACAGCTGAGATTAAGGACCAATTTTTATGGAGGCGCATTAGCTGATGAAGGCATATCTGTATTCTTAAGAAGTGGTTTGTACCCCAAGACTTTATATTTGGAGATCATGCTGGTAAGCTGCCAGTCTTACAGTATACATTATTTTATTATAACGGTTACCTACTACCTATAGCTTTTATTTCTGTGCTAAATAAAATTCTAATTCTAGAAATTATTATTTTATTTCTTTTTTGCTGGTTTCTATTCCCAGACTGAGGTCGGTGGGACTATATTTAAAGTATTTGATGTTCAGGACCACAGTTTGCATGAGCAGTTCTGCATTTAAGCGTCAGTCACTGAACCTTTAACAATGATGGAACTGTAATGAATGGACATTCAGTGAAAAGGATGGATCCCTTTTTGAGTCTGGTTCCTCTCTAGGTTTGTTCCTCATACCGTTACAGGAAGGTTTTTTTTTTGCCACAGTCACCACAGGCTTAATCATTAGGGATAATCTTCATTCATAATTTTTTTTTACTAGAGATGTTTATATCCAACATTCGAGAGATCGTAGATGTTTTTTACAGAATATCTTATTAACATAATTGTTGCCTATTTATTTACATTATGGATGATTTCTGCACTGTTCTGGAATGTGTCTAGAAGCTCCAGTGTAGTTTTATCTTGTCATTGGTAAGGCCTTGTGTGTGTCAGCATGAGCTGCGGTACTGCACTTAGTTTATGTTTGTGCCTATAATTGCTTCATTGATTTATTTCGTTTTTGTCATTATTATAGACGCCCACGTGGGATACTTCAAGCTGGTTTACTACTCAAGCACTAAACCTTACGAGCAAAAGCGTTCCCTCTTCCTCTCACCACTTGCTTTGATTGATCTGTAAGCATAGAGCAGTTGTTATCTTGCTCTCTTTGCTGTTAGCTTCCTCATTAGTCAAAGTCAGCCAGTGTCCAGCCTTTGGGACTGCTGTTTAGGCACTTTGAAATCCCATTGCAGAGCTGACAGGCTTATAATAATTAATGTCACATCTGCACCACTTGGGTGGCTGGACTGACAAGTGGATCAGGGAAGATATATACTGCCATGCCCTCCCTCTGCTGCCTCTTCATTGAGATTCGCATCCTACAGGGTCTTTCGCTGCAGGCGCAGGGACTCATAACGTCACCCGTGCACATTATACCTTTCTCTCCACATCAGTGAAAGTTTTATGACGTGATTATATGTTCAGGGAGCAGGTTGCGTCCTGTTTGCAATCCATCATTAATCTGCTTTAGGCTACTGACTTTTTCCCAATGCTGGTGCTGTCTTGCTCCTCTAATCTCCTAATGGACAAGGGTTTTGGCACTGTTTGGGGTTTGACCTGCACACTGGTGTTGCATTTTCATTCCAACAAGCAATTATTAATGTTAATGATCAGGTTTATGGGCCTTTTCTTCATGGGATTTCTGCAGCATTTGTAGGAATCCTTTTGGCCCTTCCCACTATGCAAATATTAATACAAGAATGCCTCTGTCCTGCAGAAGACGAAAGTTGCTTTATTCATCAGGTTTTAATGCTGGCTTCATGACAAGCTGCTATGCTGCAATGAAGACATCGAAAGATTAACAGTCTCGTGATCAATAAAAGAGCATAAATTACAGCACAGTTAATCAAGCTCTTCCAAACGAAGACGTGGGCATGTTTTATTTCAGACCGGAAGACTATATGCATTGATGTGCAAGGCATGTAATTAAAATAAAAATAGTAATATGCAGTAAAATATAGTGCATGAGTGACTCCGGTGATATATGTTTTACCTAGACGAAGGTAGTAATAATATACAGAACCTGCACATCAATCTGCAGAGAGTAATAAGTGTCTCGTTTACTGTTTTATGGTTAAATCCACCAAAGATTTAATGATGGAGTTTAACTTGGTGGTAACCATAGAGGTTAAAGCCACTATAATCTAATAAATCAGATCTATAACTTATACAGTATATACTGGTGTAATCTAAGCCATATGCATGAACACAGCATTATTTTAACAAGAAATGTGTGCAAACTGATTTATAAATGTTTTGTAATAAATACTGTCTCGGTCAACAAGACCAACTAAAACCCTGAGATAGCAAACCCATACTGACAAAAAAACAGATGCTAACCCAAGTGGACCCAAATTATCAACAAGATCCAAGTCAACAAAAGAAAACCAAAACTTAGAATAATACTAATTGGAACCATAAAAAGTCCCATAACATGAAGACCAAGATCTATAACAGCTAAATCTACTGTAGACCAAGTCCCATACCATGAAGACCAAGATCTATAACAATCAAACTTGGACCAAGTCCCATACCATGAAGACGAAGATCAAAAACAGCCAAACAGAAACCAAGTCCCATACCATGAAGATCAAGATCTATAACAATCAAACTTGGACCAAGTCCCATACCATGAAGACGAAGATCAAAAACAGCCAAACAGAGACCAAGTCCCATACCATGAAGATCAAGATCTATAACAATCAAACTTGGACCAAGTCCCATACCATGAAGACCAAGATCAATAACAGCCAAACAGAGACCAAGTCCCATACCATAAAGATCAAGATCTATAACAACCGAGCCTGGACTAAGTCCCATACCATGAAGACCAAGATCTATAACAACCGAGCCTGGACTAAGTCCCATACCATGAAGACCAAGATTTATAACAACCAATCCTAGACCAAGTCCCATACCATGAAGACCAAGATCTATAACAACCAAACCTAGACCAAGTCCCATACCATGAAGACCAAGATCTATAACAACCAAACCTAGACCAAGTCCCATACCATGAATACCAAAATCTATAACAACCAACCCTAGACCAAGTCCCCTACCATGAAGACCAAGATCTACTGTATATGTCTTCCCTCTCCACATCCATAAAAATCCTCCTTGGCCTTCTGCTTTCCATCCTTAGCATTCTTCTACGATACACCACCCCAAAAACTCAAAGCCTTGACATCTAAATATCATTCCATCATATATCTCGGCCTGGACTTCACACCTGTATGTATTTTTATGATCAATAAACCACAGAATATGTTTTTATTATAAACAATAGAGTTGTGCGCATTTACCAAACATGCTGCAGATTATAGTGAAGATGTCAGGATTTATTAGTCGTATTCAGACAAGTTAACTAATAACTTTATTTAATCCTGGGTACGAGACAGAACACAAAAAGAACTGCAGATCAAGCGGTTTTGGTTTGAGGATCAGATTTAAGTAAGTCAGAAACGAAATTACTCCGTTGATATTTATGCTGAGATTGCGCGTTCTCCTCGCTGTGCCGGGGAGATTGATTGGTGTGTAAAGCAAATGCACATGTTTGTCATATTCTTTTATTCTACTCGTACTATTTACCATTGTGTGTTTATTTTTCTGTTTTAGCCCCGAGCCAGATGGTGTGCAGTGGTGCAGTGTGTGTATGACCAAAAGATCTCAGCATTTCTGACAGCTACTGCGAATATTCTCTGTGATGTACTGTAGAAGCATCATATGTGTATTACACATCAGAAATCCTGTAACACTGCAAAGAAACAATGTCGCATATATACGGAAAAGATCAACCCAGTCATTGCGAAGAAATTCTTCCACTGTTCTACTGCGTCTACTCTCAGGAATGATCGTGAAGTCGCTTACTAGTTACTGTTACGCAACAATGCAGCTCTGGAAACATTTCTCAGCGCGAGAGTTGTGGACGATTTCTGTAAAAACGAGTGAGGTTACAACATAATCAGCATCTTATTGTGGGAGGGATAAAAAAAAGCAAAAACGAGAGCAAGAACGAACAAAACAAGAGTGAAATAAATAAAAGTCATTCTCAGCTGAATATCTACTGCAACAGGGACACTGCAGGGTAATGCTCAGAGAAGCATGTAGAAAGATTGCATTACTGTGTGTGTGTGTGTGTGTGTGTGTGTGTGTGTGTGTGTGTGTGTGTGTGTGTGTGTGTGTGTGTGTCCAATTTGTCCGTCCTGCCAACTACTGACAATCAATATTTCAGAAAGAGATCTATTACAATCAGCTCCATTACAGAGCCAAAACAAAATGAGCTCTAAAGCACACAGTTTTTATTCACTGCCCAACATACAATATTCATTTATAGAAAGATTGAATTTAAATCATTTCTCTGGTTTTGTATACCAGGAAGAATTGTGACGTTTATCCTACATTTATACATGACATTTATTCCACAGTCATATCAACCATTTGCATTCATTACCATAGAAATGATTAGATGGGTAAAGGGCATCGTTAAAGGGGTCGGATTAGATCAGATTAGACGCAAATACTTTTAGGAAATGATGCAAAAAAAAAAAAAAAAAAAAAAAAAAAAACGGGTCATCATTGGAACTGAAACTAAATGTTAATCTTTGAAACGGAGTCTAAGCATGTCTCAGCATGTCTCCTTAGTCTTTTACTCTTTCTACCCTTCTTTTTCTTCTTCTTCTTTAAATCATAGCATTCTGGTGCCTTCTGTGCTCCAGGAACATTGAGGGTCAGCACTAAATACACATTATTCCCAGTTCTGTAAATCTGCTTCGAGACAATGTCCATTGTAAACAGCACTATACTGGAGAAATTAACTTGGAATTAAATTTTTAATTAAATCATACAGATTCAATTAAGGATCTGAGTAAAATTGACGTTTCCTGTGTTTTTCAGTGTAAAATTAGCTCAATTTTAAAACAGTACCACTAAAAGAAGCTGCTCGCTCACCAAAACAAACTCAGACTCCATACTTCTATCTACTGTACATACTAAAATACGTGTAATATATATCTAAGTTTATTTCTTTTACCCTGTTGGCTCCTTTCCTCCTTCTTTCCTTTTCTCTTTCACTTGTTCTCTCTTTCTTCCTGTAGAGCCAGACATGTTCCTGCCATTCCACTGGTGCTGTCCCTTTCCTCTTTCCATATCCTCCTCATTCATCTTCTATGTCTGAAAAGGATTTACTTCACCAGGAGGTCACTCACTGCATCTGAGGATGGTTCCACATGAACGGTCTAAAGATCCATGAGGTTACTGTGAAGAGATAAGCTCAATCACCATGATGGATTTGGACTGTAATTAATAGAAACAGTCTGCTACAAGATGAAGTTTGGCATTCAAAGTGTCAATCAGTGAACAGTTAATAACCTCAGCAATGATGGAACTATAACAAATGGACATTCTGTGTCGCTCAGATGAGGACGGGTTTCCTATCGTCTCTGGTTCCTTCCTTATACTATCTCAAGAATTTTTTATTTTCACTGTCATCACGAGCTCATTTGTAAAGGGGTAAATATATAGGGATCCATTCCTGTGTGGTCGCTCAGTGGTTAAGCCTCTGGGTTATTGATCAGAAGATCTGGGGGGTCAAGCCCCGGTATCGCCAAGCCACTCTTGGGCACCTGAGTAAGGCCCTAACTACCAGTGCTCCAGGGGGCGCTGTATCCGGGTTGACCCTGTGCACAATTGCTACTATTTGTACTTCTGGTATTTTGTTGCTGTGTACCCGTACTTTGCAATGCTAATTAAGATCTATCTATCATGCTGAAATTTAAAGCCAGAATCGATTTCTTTCTGTAAAGCTGCTTTGGGACAATGTACATTTTTACAAGTGCTTTACAAATACCATTAAACTGAATTGTAGCTGCAGCACATTACAAGTACAAGTACAATACAAGTAATCTGATTTACATATGTAAATAGTGCTAATTAAGATCTATCATGCTGAAATTTAAAGCCAGAATCGATTTCTTTCTGTAAAGCTGCTTTGGGACAATGTACATTTTTACAAGTGCTTTACAAATACCATTAAACTGAATTGTAGCTGCAGCACATTACAAGTACAAGTACAAATCAAGTAATCTGATTTACACATGTAAATAGAATTGTAAATTATTGAACTATTTAATGGAGAATTATTGTTTATATATATTATATATACATTTTTATTAATGTATGTCATTTTATAGCCTTATCAAACATCACTTCCCCTTGATTTGGAATAGATTTTGGGTAAAAAGCTGTCAATTTTCAGTAATAATATTATCAATAATAACAATAATAGTTAATTGTTATTATTATTATACTAATAATAAGCAATGGAAGGAGGGCACATAATTGTAACATTCCTCAGAAATTATTAAATGTTTTTTTTTATTCAAATGATTAATTTAGAGAAAGATAATTATAGAACTTTCATTTCATTTGAAGGACCGAAGTCATAATTAAAGCATTAGAACTTCCCCACTGTCGAGCTTCTACTGAATGTCAAATGTCAATCAAACATCATAAATGCTGCCCTAGCAGAGGGAAAAACAGAGTCATTATTTTCAACAACTTGAGCTGAGTGTTCAGCTTCAAATCAATCACACTGAATATAAATCGCTGAAGCTGCACAACCTCTAGCATAACAGTCAGAACCTTGATTTAAATAAAATGCATAATACATGATGTCAGGTTCAATCCTGCATACTCAAATTAGCCTGAATGGAATTAACAGCTGCATCTACTATTGTTTAGCAAGTTATACATCAGTGGAACAGTTTGTTCAAATGTATATAAGTAAAACTTTTGTGTTTATTCAGTATCGCAATTTAATCAACATTACTTTTCATTCAATGCTCGTAAAGCAATTTTATACACGTTTATACATTGAGGATTTGCACAAGAGTGAATACATTTAACAGCACACACAGTCACGAGGCCGTTTTACAGAAACCGCAGTGTAAAGTGAAACGTGTGATGAACAAGTCAGAGTGATAGTGGCAATGAAAAACATACTGATCTGATATAAACAAGACCTATGATGGAATCTGTCCTCATCCAGATGATTAACTGGATTACATTTACATTTATTGCATTTGGCAGACGCTCCCTTATCCAGAGCGACTTATAAAGTGCTTTGAAGTCTAAATCAATAAATACATTCTGATACTAATTCATTAGGACCCAGACATTACTATCTATCTATCTATCTATCTATCTATCTATCTATCTATCTATCTATCTATCTATCTATCTATCTATCTATCTAACAATACTATCAGTAGAAACCTCTGTTAAGAGAAAAATACAGCACTAATTCTAAAAAATGTAAAAAATAAAATAAAATAAATAAAGTGTAAAATGTAAATAAAACTGAATGCAATAATTTGCAAATCCCAGGAAGTGATATTTTTTTCACAATAGAACAGAGAAATCCTATCAAAGGTTTAAAGATGAAGAAGAAATGTGCAAATATATATATATAAAAAAAGTAGAGACATAATACAAAAACTGTTCTGTGCTTAGACAAATAAAAATTTCTTGCTGAAAACCATGGACACAACGTCCTCCAGACTAAAGAGGAGAGGGACCATCTGGCATCAGTCGTCAGTGCTCAGTATGAAAAGCTGGCTCTCTGATGGTATGGAAGAGTATTAGTGCCTGCAGAATGGGCAGCTTGCACATCTGGATCAATTCTGAACAATATATACAGGTTTCAGTACAACAAATGTTTCCATCCAGAAAACACATTTTTCAGGAAGGGACTTGCATATTTGAACAAGACAATGTTTAGTGCATCTATAACAATAGCATGACTTTGTAGTAGAAGCGTCTGGCTGCCTGCAGTCTAGATCTTTCACTATTTAAAAATATTTGGTGTGCCATGAAATGAAAAATACAACAAAGGAAACCCAGAACTGTTGAGCAGCTAGAATCCTGTATCAAACACATATGGGACAACATTACCACTTCGGTGCCAGAACAAGGAAAAGGGAGAAACGAGAAAGAATGATTTAAAAGCATGTGCTCCTTGTAGCCTGAGAGATGAAGGCACCAGTCATGCAGTGGTTGAGTATTGAAGGAACCATGCTGCAGTGCAGGGTGAGGTAATTGCTGAGCGGTAAAAGGTTCTGGCCCAGTTTTTGGTTTTATTGGCAAGCAATAATGCTGATGCAGCAGCTACAGCAAGCCAGTGGATGAAACTGTAAAGTTGGTTGATGTAGAAGAACCTAGATAGGTTGAAAATAAGATATGTGGCTGTATACTGGATTAGTTACAGTGGTTAAATGTCTTTCAGAGGTAGACCTGCCAGGAGTGGATTGCAGTAGTGTGGTTTTGGGATGATCAGTGACTGAACAAACACCTGAGTAGCTGAGTAACACCTTAAACAGCATCTTGTCTTTTAAAAATCATATCAACCATGTTACAAAAACAGCCTTCGAACAGCCTTAGAAATATTAGTTACTTACAAAACACTAAATGGTTCAGCTCCCATTGAGCATGTTAGAGAAGAAAAAAAAAGACATGGTCACCCCAAGGTTGTGTGAAGTGAACAAAGGTGAGGTCAGAAAGTTAGCAAATCACAAGATCTTGACATGAAGATGAATCACCTGGGATAAAAAGCTAAGACTTCAACATTGGAAATAAGAGTCTAAATGAAATTCTCCACTGAGGCATAAGTGAAATATGGTGTAAACTGGTTTTAGATGTTTAAATCCTTTAAATGAATATGAAGACATCCCTGTAGATGCTTTTTTAACATTGTACGCCTAAAGTAACCATTGTAAACGTTATCACGCCAGTGCTGTAGGTCTGAATTCCTTAAATTAAAGCTATTAAGACTGAAAATGTGTAGAATTTGGCCTCGCATGAATCCAGTGTAATTGTAGACTAGTATAAGAAGTACAGACTGAAAGACAGACAAAAGATCAAGAAGGACAACTTGCATTGGTGATTTTTACAGAAAGACGTAGCGACGCTTTGCCTGGACGTGACGACTGATCAGCCTCAATCTGGTTAAAGTCTTCGCTATACATTTTTACAGCCTTATCAAACATCACTTCCTCTGACAACCTTGTTTCGTAAAAAAAAAATAATAATAAAAAAAATATATATATATATATATATCAAATCACATAGCAAACAATTACAGAGTGGCACATGGAAAAAATTTAGATTTTTTTGATAAAATAATACTGTATTATAACACGTTCTGATTCACTTTATGCTTTGCCACATCATGGGTGAATTCTTAAATACGAATAAATCAAAGTGCATTGTTTTTGTACATCAGTGCAGTTCAGACAGTAGTGTGTATTTCTGATATGTCAATGGTGGTGATGTAGTAACCATGGACTGTACAAGTCAAGTCAAGTTTATTTCTATTGCGCTTTTCACAAAAGACATTGTCTCAAAGCAGCTTTAGTGAAATCAACAGTTAAGGTAAATAGTGTGTATTTATCCCTGATGAGCAGCCGTGGTGACTGTGGCGAGGAAAATCTCCCTTAGATTTTATGAGGAAGAAACCTTGAGAGGAACCAGATTTAAAAGGGGAACCCATCTTACAGCACCTTGGTCCGGGGGGAACGTTGTTTCGGTTCACTGTGTTCAGCACTGTATATGGATGCAATAACCTTAAAAGCCTACTTGACTTGACTTGACATAGCTTTAGGTTTTCTAGAAGAAAAAAATAGGTAAAAGCAAAATGCCACCTAAATGTTGTGTCGAGCTTCAGACATCAGAATTGAAGCTTTGTGACAGCTGGCATTTGCTGGCATACGGTATTTAATGTATTTTGTGTTGTATGTTTTTTAGAGCAACTGTCATGGAAGGCTCTAATGTAAGAGAATATGTATAAGGAATGACACTAATTTCAGATAACACCATGGACCTTCACAGGTTTAAAAACAATTTGCTGGTAAATAAGAGAGAAAAATAAATCCTCTGTAACCAGTATAAAAAAATCCAGTTCAAAATATTCAATTTAATATCCATCATCATCCTAAAAAAAAAAAGATTTTGCTCCAACTGGTTATTGTGAACACAAATGACTGCACATGTATATATATATTCACAGTATATTACATATTTTTTCATTTATTCATCTTCAGTAACTGATTTCTCCTGGAAGATCCAGAGTCAAACCCCACAACATGTAACATATGTGACCTGGTTTATGATGTGAATAAAATTGCAAATGTTTTAATGTGGAATTATGTGTTACACAATTCTGCATCCATCCACGTTGTTGTTTTGCCCATGAAGGCTACTGAAATTGAATCAAATAATGACACATATCCATAAACAACCCTAGAGACCAGACTTAATATCATGTTTGTAATTGCTTCCGTGGTTTATTGTTTATTAGAAAATATACTGAATGTTCAACCTTGCTGGTTCAGTAACGCTTTATAATAAGGGTCATGAAGTGATGTTGAATTAATCAACTAATTTAAAAGTACAAACATCAATTTATAATAATTTGTGCATATTCATGACACGATTCTTCATATACACACTATAACCCTACTATCATTTCCACATGTGGTACTACATACGTATAGTACTCAGCCTATCTCCAGATGAACGGTAAAGTCCAGAAACTAAGGCCTGTATTTGGATGTCTACAGTGAAAAGTTGGGGGAAATTGGGACTAACAATTGCCTAAAGCTGAATTTAAATATAATTTATTTGTAGTTTAGTACATTTTTCTGGATTGGAAAAAATATATATAAATTTACAGTCACAATTAATGTATAAAACTCATTTAAAAACAGTGATTAATTCATATCCAGGGTCGAGTTTGGTCTCCTTATTCTATGTAGATTCTCTCTAAGTAGATTTTCTCTTTCAGGAAACACTGAAAATGTTCTTCAATATCACTTCAACTTACACTGAAAATTCTTCATTGTATTCCAAATGTCAATGTATTAAAGTATGTATCCAGACGTTATTCCTCACTGCGAAAAATAAAAAAATTTACATTACAAATTCAAAACTGCATTTTGGAAATGAGGTTGTAAATTAGAAGATCAGAGGTTCAGATGTTGTAGGGGTTTTAGCATGAACTGCTGCAGACAGGAACACTGTTTGGTGCTTGATTGCTAACAAAACCTTCTCTAATAGTCCACAAGAACCCTAATGACCTCAGAATGTTTCTGAATGTACACTAGACTGGTTTATCATTAACCTTAAATATGAGCAAGGTCGAGCCGACTGGATAAAATAAATGAACAATTAGAAATGAAATAACCCATTATCTTTCAAACAACACGTTTTCCGCAGTCTGTGTTAAATATGTGGTTATTTTGGTTTATTTATCAAATGTAAGTTTTTCATGAAAACAGCACACAACAAATATCATACAGAATTTCCTAATAATTATTTCTGAGCAGTTGAGGGTTAAGGGCCTTGCTCAAGGGCCCAGCAGGATCAACCTGGTGAATCTGGGATTTGAACTCACACAGAAACTCTTTCTGATCCAAATTCCAACACATTGCCTACTAAACTACAGAATCACTACCCATCTGTTATTATTAACCCATTAGTCATGATTCTGGTCTCCGCACTCATACTGGGTTCTACATTTCCAAAGTCCCAGATGACTATGTCTAAGAATTCATAGCATTCCTGATCCCTGTTGCAGAACAACTGATATAGTAATAAATCTCCTTTATCAAAACACATTCAGTGCCTCATTAGACTGATGACATCACTGCATCTGTTTTAATTATCACCTGGTTATTGATTCCATCCAGAAGAATTTGGCCTGAGTTCTAATTGGTGAACTCTGAGAAGCTAATGCATCATTGGGCACTGGATCGAATAAGGTGTGAGAGTAAAGTCTTTATATCAGGGAGCCATAAACTGTTGATTTACATCCAGCGGAAAAGATAAAATCGCATTGATAATGTGCAGCAAGTCATTCTTTTGGCTGAGATAAAAGGGAATTCCTTCTGTATCCATTTAGGTTTTCGCAAACTAATCTCAGAGGAAAGGCTGAAAGTTTTTGACTAAAGTGACAAAAAAGAAAGTAAGAAGTGTATTTCTTAAATACTCATAAAACAATGTGTACTTCTCTCCTGAACATTCAGTCTTTATGAAGAGAGGAGAATGTATGTGCTGATACAGGTCAGTGTTTCCTCATTAAAAAACAATGAATGTTTTCTAAAGCACTAAACATGAAAAAAAGGTTTAAAGGATTTCAGATTTTTAGATTCTAGACTTCCATCCATACATACATACATCTATCAGTCCATCCATCCATCCATCCATCCATCCATCCATCAGTCCATCCATCCATCCATCCATCCATCCATCTATCTATCCATCAGTCCATCCATCCATCCATCCATCCATCCATCCATCAGTCCATCCATCAGTCCATCCATCCATCCATCCATCCATCCATCAGTCCATCCATCCATCCATCCATTCATCCATCCATCCATCCATCCATCCATCCATCTATCAGTCCAGCTTATCCTATGCAGGGTCAAGGGAGAACCCAGAGCCTATTCCCGAGGTCTCATAGATCAATGCAGAGGATGCCCTTAACAGGGTGCCAACTCATTGCAGGACACACACACACACACACACACACACACACACACACACATGTATTTACACACCATGTGCAAGGTCTCTGTATGCAGGGTGTAGGCAGGAACCCCAAACCCAAGAGATGCAAAGCCAACGTGCTAAACCACCTTCCAGTCCAACCCCAACCACACTACACAAATCCACAGGCCAATACATTTCTGTACAGTGGTCTGGCAGACAGTAGTCAAGATGCACACCAAGCAAAGCATTCTGAGAATTAATAAAAGGATATGAAACATGGAGAACCTAAAAGTAACCAGAGCAGATAAATGATGGGGAGAAAAGTTCCTATTCAACTGTGTATCTATATTCTTATAAATGTGGTGCATACTGGAGAAATACTGGAAATGATGTGCAAAGCTTTCCACAAGAAGTGTGAGCTTTAATAGATGTTCCTGTATCTCATGCTAGCTCTGCATTGTTCACATCTTTAGCATTAATAACCATGTCCACTACATCCACTATGCTAGAAAATTCCCAGTGTGCAATAATTAGTCAAATCTTGTGACCTTTAGACATTTTATGTCTAATATAATATTTCCTATTAAAAAAACACCACTGCCCTTTGAATGGAATTACAGCATGTTTGTCAAAGGCCAATTCTCAAGTTGATTTAGCTGATATTTTACTTTTGCTAGATGTCACTTCAGTAATATCTTTATACTAGAACCTGATTGTTCATACGGACCCTACCGGGGAGGTTAGTGGTCGATGTTCTGCATTACTGCTCGGGTTGTTGGGGTTTAAACCCTGGTATTGCCCGGTTGCCACTCCTGCGGTTATTGAGCAAGGCCTATAACCCTCTGTGCTCCAGGAGCTCAATGTCATGGCTGACACTAACATTTCCATTTAAACCTAATGTTACTGATAATATCTGTATCTGTGTTTAGATTTCATTATGAAATTGAATCATTAAGATGTTTGCTGGCGTTGTTGAAGTGGTTGTTGTTGTTGTTGCTTTTAATGAACTATACTTTAGAAAACACTAAAAAGAAACTATCGAGAAACGTAAGGATAGCAGTGACCTCACCGTTAACACGCTCTGTAAATTTATAATTGGTGTTCAATTAAAGATGTTTATGAGATTAAAAAAAATAAATAAAATATAACCAGACTGCTAACCTCATTCATATCACCTTGACCCTGAAACAAATTAAAGTAGAAACCTGCCACATTTCCATCCTGAGTGCTTGACTTCTATCTCAACCACGTGCCCACCAAGTACTTCAGATTGTATCTGTTTAGAACACACTATCCATTCAATCCAAATAATGTATTCATCTTCAGTTCCATCCCCGACATCAATATTCTCTGTTTGTCTCGCATAAACAAACTCATTTATGTTTTGCATTATGTTGATCAGATTCTCATGATCCCTGTCTCCCTTTTTTTCTAACCATGTCATGTTTCTTTCTTAGATCTGATTTATACTGAGACTTTGAACCTGGCTTTTCTTTCCAAAATTTATATAATAAGTCATTTGTATGTTTTGTGTGTCTGTAATCTGAAATTGCATTCAGTCATTATTTTGTGCTGAATAGAAGAAAGACTATAACCTTTAACCTCAATCGAGTGGCAATTATTCATAAATGACATGGCATGCGTATGAAATTAATTATCCCCCGAAATGAGACAGAAGGGCCGCATCTCTCTCAAGAATCCGTAGAAACTATAGGAATCTAAATCAATAGGGGATTAAGAATTAAATTCCGTAATAGTTTTGACCCCTTTCCGTCTCCAGGTTCTGAAATTCGCACCGAATACACACGAAGCGAGAAGCGTAATAATCATTTTGTAATATGAGCCCAGAAAAAAAAATTTTGAAAATGTGATAGATTGAGTTGAAAGGAAGCCGAGACTTGATTGTTCTCCTTGTCTGTCCTCTTTCAACAAAAGCATGCTGTTTTTTTTTTCACCCGGCAAACTCGTAACGCTGTAGGCAGTCCATGCGTCGGCATCCATCAGGGGAGAAACTGTCCCTATCTGCCCTTGCTGAGCTGCTCTGAATATGAAGAGACGTAGGTCAGCGCTTACTTAGAGGCAAAGCTCACCTCATTTATACGATACCACTTTATTCCAACATTCCCAGCAGCTTTTCTTCCACACTCTTCCATTTTATTTTTTACTCACTTGAGGGCATAAGAACCAAAAAATGGGAACGTTATGAGAATATGGATTCCGAACAGAGCAGCGGTCATGAGATTTTTAAAAAGGTTGAGTATTTGATCTCGGAGGAATGGTGCCGCCACTCTCGGTTTTTAACAGGTGTTTACTTTGAAGGTTCATTCATCATAAAGGTCAATAATACCTAAATATTTAATGGACACGAGGACATGGGGGGGCTGAGACTTAAATCGGGTTATGCATTGCTTTCCCAGGCTCGCAGTAATTTCCCGAAATACTCATCACATCAGAACATTCTTGTAGTAATGACAAATTCATTTTACAGCCCTTTAAAATGTCTGCTGTCGGTAAAAGCAAGTGCTACAGGCCTTTAAAACAAAAGAAGTGCTGTCAGCCATTAGGGGATCCTTCAGTTTGAAAGCTCATTAATCTTCCTTTTTATTTATTTATGTGCCTGCTGAATAATGTATGTTGTCCCTACAGTAAACACAAAATACTTGTAAAAAAATACGAGGATGAGAAAAAAAACAAATGTAAAGAGATGAAGGTGAAATGAAATAAAAGGCATGGTTTGAAATGTGATGCCTTTTTGGTTTAATAAAATGAATTATTGTTTTTACGGATTCATTTCACATCAACGCCTTTAGTGGTGTCCTACCTGCATCAATTCATCCATCATTATGAAGCCACTGATATAGAAACCATCAGTATTATAGAGAAACGCAGTACATCAGATCACTGCATCACACACAGGAATCTCATACAGTGAGAATGAATGCGATACTAAAGCAAGAAACCCAATAAACACAATTCGACATGTCTCCTTTCACTGTAGCCGCAGCCGCGCCGCCTGCATACATCATCTCCAGCAGAAGCATTTTTGTGCATTTTTCCGTGCATTGCGGTTTTCCTGGGGATTTGAAATGAAGGCGAATTGTGTGTGTTCGTGCAAATTCCACAGGGAAGAAAATGCTAACGGCATAAACGGTCCATGAAAAAGCTTAAGGACTGTTTTGAACGGTTTTGGCGACCTTTCCTCACGATGTCCAGCTTTCCTTTGAAAAATTTGTCTTTTGAATCTAAAATCAGATCAGATTCTTCTGCTCTGTCTGCCATTGTGAAAACTATTAAATCCACACAGATATATTTAAACTTGTGCAGTTTGTTTCAGATGGGGTGTGCGAGCTCTGACTAGCACGCTCTCTGACCATCCAATCTAAGTCTGCTAGACGGCCTTGTTGCCGCCACCTTGCGAACTGATTGGTTAAAGCTTCATGCAGCTTGTGCTTTACAGTACAGTAAGGCCTTGCATTAGAAATAACTAGTTACAGGCTAACAGTACCTGTGGCGGTTGTTGGTAACCTGTGCATTGACAGATCCGGTATGAAATTTGAGTTTGTGATACTTTAATCACTGTGATATTTGATTTGGCACATTTTTAGACTGGATGCCCTTCCTAACACAACCCTCTCCATTTCTCCAGGCTTGGGACCAGCACTCAGAGTGGACTGCGTTAGAAATAAACTTACAGGCACTAAACTTGGAGAAAAGCTGCTTAGCACAACGAGCTATCAATGCAAAACATGATGGAGATCCTGCCAGGATTGTGCTCACATTTTGTAGCATGAGTTGAATGATTCCATGTCCAGTGCATGCTGGAATGCCATCCCCACTTCCTACCGTGGAACCGCACACCTCTACACTTCTGGTGTAGAATATGTTGCTAAATGGTTTCAAAATAGTGCGGAGATAACCAACAGTTAAACAACTCAAGAAACACACTTCTCTGAGATTACAAAAGGCTGGATAATGCATTCGCCCAAGCACTCCCGACCATTTAGGAGGTTAAACAACACGTTTTGTTCTTCTGCCTATTCAGCTCTACACCCATTAATCCAAGAGTGTGTTTTAAGGTAATTAAAAATGTTCAAAATGGTAAATTAATTAACTCTGCTAATGCAACAGTACAGCGTTCATCTAAAACCCTGTGATGGTGATGCATGGCTGATGCTTCTCTCTTTGGAGAATATTAATAGCATAGTGAAGAAGCCATCCTATCACCTTCATGCCTTTACAGCACGATCATGTTTTATATTCCCTCTGTGCCTTGTGAAGAATACAGGAAACACCGGGTGCACACACACCGGCACGCTTAACAAATCCGGACCTCTAAATAGCTATTAAAAAGGTAAAACAGCAGGTGGTGTCTTCTTCACCCGCTAGTCTCCTGCCACGCAGTCCCTAAGCGCACAGGCGATCAATAAAACCTTATGACACAATAGAATTACATACAATGGATTCTATATCAAGCCCATTGTGATTTATTTGATAATGATATTTGAGGAAGAGGTGGAAACATACACACATGGTATACAGGATTCACATTAGGAAAGAAGTGGATAATGAATATCTATGGGTTTATCTAACACTTAGACAGGACTGTCAGGATCCCGATAAGGAAAAATGCATGCACAATGTGGATTTAAAACACCAGCCTGTAGCATGAAGTTAAATAATGGTACAACATGTATACGATTCTAAATTTGGAGTTGAATAACGTTAGATTAAGATTTATGGGAAATAAGCTGCATTCCAAAACACAGCAAATACAGTAGTAAAGCACAATTTGTTGTCGATCGAGCAGTAAAGCTAGACTACAGGTTTTGAGTAAGTTTGTCTTTTTAAGCTACACATTTGTACCTCATAGTTATTTTAATTTTAGTTATTTTCTTTATATTTTATCAGTATCTGAAAATTGGTTTAGTTGTGATGGTTAAAAAACCATTAAACCTACTTCAAGCTTAAGTATAGAGGCACGAAGCAATTACATTAATGATATCATTAGCATTTACTTAAAAACTAATTTAGAGTTTCTCTGTATCACGCTCGCCGTCACAGCCGGATAAGAACGGCAAAGCCAATGAGGATTAAAAACAAATAGTTTTAGAGCTACAACAATTACAAGCTATTTGGTCCATGATAATAGTTGTCGTAGACTAAATGAGTGAAGTAAAATAAGTGTTTACTACATTAGAAATGAACATTGTAGGTCTCCAGCTACTGAGGGTTCATTTGTTTGGTTTTTCAAGAGATGTCGATTTCATTAACTGTAGTGTTGCTGCATTTAATGTATAAATACTATATTTATAAAGAAATCTATTTACTCAGGCCTTCATTTTTACTTTCAGTGACGTTTTTGTTTTATAACATGATTTATTTGTTTGTTCGTTTGTTTCTTTATTATTTAGTTGCATGTTCTGTTTTTGCTCTCTTGCTTCTATATAAGTGGATACCAATGATATATATTTTATGAATATATTTTTAGATTTCTTATATTTTATTGATGCAAAATCTTCTTAATGCAAAGGTTTCTTTATGGCACTACCATTTAAAAATAAAATGTAAACGATTTACTGTATAAATAGCAGATTTGTGTACGAATATTCACAGCTCATGCCACAGAAAATACCAAGCTTTCCAAATCACCATCACAGCAAGAAGGTGAAATCAAACAGACATGAATGACATCAGAACAAGAGTAAGGTGAGGGATCAGAGTCAAGGCCAGTGCTATGGAGTAAAAACTGGGTTTCGTGTGATGCTTTCTGAAATCTAAGGGCTCAGTGGACACATTTAGAGCAGATTACTCAGATGGGTTCAAAGAGATGTTATTAGACTTCACTGCACAAAAAGGCACATGAGGAAACAGAGTTTGCAGGAACTGTGTTACCAGAACACCAACACTATATCATAAAAACCTTTATAACAAACATTCAACAATTATTGTATTTTTATAGCAATAGGCTGTGGCCTCTTTCAGCAGGATAATGTGCCCTGCCATAAAGCAAATATGGTTCAGGAATGGTTTGAGGAGCACAACAATGAGTTTAAAGTGTTGACATGGCTTCCAATTTCCTCAGATCTTGATCCAATCGAACATCTGTGGGATGTGCTGGACAAACAAGTCTGATTCACAACTTACAGGCTATAAAGATTCTGCTTCTAACATTTATCAAATATCACACCACACTTCAGGGGTCCAGAGGAATTCATGCCTCGAAGAGTCGGGAATGTTTTGGCAGCAAAAGCGGGACCAACACAATATTAGGCAGTTGGTCATAATGTTATGCTGATCAGTGCATATAGTAATTACAATATAGAAATATTTAATATTTAAGTGCACCCCAGCTACTGTAGCTCAGCTGACAAGTTAGAAGTTGAACATTGAAGTTACATTGAATTACACTTAGCGAGGCCACCCTACTTTTTTTCAAGTCTACCTAAAATCCATTTGAACTAATGGGAGGTTGAGCTTTGAGTTCATTCACTTGCATAATTAATGAGGTTCTGAGTTTCTAGTTTCTAACAACAAAAGGTTTTTCCTTCAAACCACTAAAAGAACATTTTTCATTGCAGTTTATTAAAGCCAATGAAAGTCAAATGAAATAAAACTTATAGTGATTGGAAAAAGCATTTAGTGGTAAAAGATGTCAGTGGTTGCCATGGTAATCAGTAGAGGTGAGCTGTAATGCAAGGATCGGAGTTCATTCACATTTACATCATCTGTTCATTTACAGTGATTTATTGGAAGGTTTTTTCATTATGCAGATACATTCATCCAGCATCACTAAAAGCTTTTCTTCTGTAAATTAGTTTAATTGGGACACTTAGTTCAATATAACACCAATCAGTCTTTTCTTGTGGGGACATTATGTTAAAGGACAAGGTAATAAATAGTTAATGTGAAGTGACAGGATACATAAGTTTAAATAAGGAGGATACTTTACTCCTGCTTTGATTTTACAATAATAGAAGAGCAAATTCACTCAGAGAACGGACACCTAAGAGTCTTAAATACCTAGAATTTGGACAAGTAAAACAATAACACAATGACACTGTATCTGTTGTGTTGCAAGTATGTATATTTCTAATTTTTTTACTATAAAAACTAAAAAGACTAAGCAATGCAACTGAGATCAAAATTATAGCCCTGTCAGCATTTTAATTTTAGGTCTTTGGGCGGTTCCTTTACCTCAGGTACATCCTCCAGGTAATAGTTAGTTCAGCTATCAGTGTGAGCAGGATGTTGTTTATTATTTGTATTTAAAAATGGCTGATATTTTCTAAAGAATTTAACAGATTCCGAAAGATTTTCCACAAATATAAACTGCTTCCCTAAAATCATCATAATCCTTTACCAAGCATTTACTACAAACAAATGAATGAACTCTAGTTATTCATTATTTGTCTCACAAGAAAACCATCTGCTGACTTGCTTCTCATCTGCCTGCATTAACATTAGAACTCCAACAGAAGCCCATTTATGATGCACACCTTTTTTGTGAGCCATGACCCTTTCTATGGGTTATGGTTTGAATTAAAAATCTAACAAAGAAGCTTCATCATGATAAGGTCACAGTCACACATGGAAGGTAACACAACTTTTTTAAGCAAAATAAATATTCAGTCCAACAAATTCTACATTAATAATTCTCCGTGAGTTCTACATGAACACTTCCCTCTGAACAATAATTGCTATTTATCCAGCACACTATGGTACATAGATTGTATTAAGGCTGACAAAAACCTGAATAAGCAATGCATTTTCTGTGTAGAAACAGCATTAAATTGACTTTTTTCGTTCCAGTGTAATCAATGACTTAAATAATATAATGCCAGATTAGCAGATAATGCAATTAGCGACAGAAGAAAGCAAAGAAGCTGATAAATGCTGTCATTTTTCTTCAATGCATTTACACAGACCGATTTTTATTAAAAAAAAAAACCCAAAAGAAATAGCACATAAAACATCAGCTACTGTAACAACTGAAAGATGCCTGGAATAATATCCAAGCATTAAGAAGACGGTTTCAGGACCATGGACAGCAAATAAAAGAAAAATGAAAAATGATAAGGCTGTGTCTGATTTTTATTTATTTATTAATTTATTTCAAATATTTCACTGCCACTTAATTAAGATAAGCTGTAGGTCATTTTACACAATTTTGTACAGTATAGTTCTGGCTGGATTAGTTTGTGGGATATGAGCCAGATCCTACTCATGGCTACTCATCCAGAAATTGTGAGCTCAGTTAAAGTTTACTGTGCATTGTATTTCAAATAATGAAATCAATAGCACCGCATTACAGACTGGAAGGCAGTTAAAGCTAGGGGTCAATATATTTAAAAAAAAAAAAAATCGATACAGGGCTCAATTTTTACTGGCGTCCCCATCAGGTTCCCAATTGTTGAATAAATCTCGTTTTGTCTTGATAGCCAGCTGAGAATAAAAACAGCTTGTAAGCATTTCAAACACTCAGTGGACAACTTGTTTGTGAAAGTCTTGTGGCTCTTGGCAGAGCTCTGTGTGTGTGTGTGTGTGTGTGTGTGTGTGTGTGTGTGTGTGTGTGTGTGTGTGTGTGTGTGTGTGTGTGTGTGTGTGTGTCACATTCTAAACAGAAGGAATGTTAAAGTTTTTTTGTAAGCTCAGTGCTCACCATCCAGAGAGACAGATAAAGGAAACAGCTTTTTTTCTTGTTAACAATCGGGGGGAGAGAAGCAGCAAGAAGCTCCTGCGGACTTTTCCTTCAATTAAAAGCGACTTCATAAAGCCAATTGAATCCCTAGAAACCTGCTTTGACCCTCAACACCACCGCCTTGTCTTTAATGAACACATCTGCTCCAATTACAGAACAGAAATAGGGCTCTTCTAATGTCTAAACTCAACTGATGTCTTTACTGCCCGAAAGATTTTTACATGCCCTCTGAAGAATGTCTCTTTTAAATGTCTTATACCACTGCAACATTGAATTCTTAAATATAATTGATTCAGTTTTTAGAGCAGAAAGTCTAACTAGTGTAACTCCGAGGTTTATATTAATACATACTGTGTAATTGCGTCATTTTCTCGATGTTTTGGAGCATTTTTCGTATCTGTAGTATTTGCAAATCAGTAAGGGGAATTTTAAAAACGATTTGAACAAACAACACAATACATTAGATTTCTTGCAAACGCCTAAACTTTTCTCAAAATCCTTAGTTCATCTTTCAAAAGTAAGTATTTGTCTTAATGAACATCTCATTCCCATCAGAATGAGAATTTGCTTTGTCATTGTTTACAAAGAAAATCATCAAAATCTTCAAAAACATCATCATCAAAAAAGAAAGAAAGAAAGAAAGAATGTACAGAAATGGAACAAAAAATCCCAGTATTGTGTTGACAATTTTTCAATTCAATAAAAAATTTACTGATTTACTGCATCACAAATCAAAATAAAATATTTAGTGTGAAATGTAATATCATATTTATTTGTTTTGGGACATATTTTCCTACCTTGTTTTAATGGTTATCATTTACAGTTGAATTCATATACAATTTCCTGTGGAGTCTTTACTTCGTAATCCTGTAATTGCTTATGAAATGACTGTAATTTTGGGTGGAAAACACATTTGGGTGTTGAATTACATTTAAAACAGAGCAGTGAGGGAGAAATGACTTAAGGAAATGTGTGTGTGTGTGTGTGTGTGTGTGTGTGTGTGTGTGTGTGTGTGTGTGTGTGTGTGTGTGTGTGTGTGTACAGGTGACTGGAAGAAGAAAGTAGAGGTCAGAGTCTATCAGTGCCCAGGTCTCCAGGTCCATGACACCAGGTCCATGTTTGTGCACACAAACTATCACAGCACTGAAACCAAGCCATTAATCCACACAGCCAGCACTCAGACGTACACAGACATCATTTAGATAAACACTGTTTAATAGTTTATTAGACTCTGAGTTTATTAGACTCTATTCACAGCATTAGTATTGCTAAATACAGTGATTAAGCCTGAAATCCACACTGTTATTATGTCATATCCTCTGGCTGTCATTTCACACCTGCACTTCTGACATATGGAATAAATCAATTTGTGTGGAGTCAGGAGGAGAATGCTGAGGATGGAACCACCAGGAAGAAGGAAAAGAGGAAACCAAGGAGGAGGTTTATGGAAGTGGTGAGGAAAGACATGAGGTAGTTGGTTTGAAAGAGGCAGATGTAGAAGACAGAGTAGTATGGAGACGGATGATCTGCTGTAGCAACCCCTAATGGGAGCAGCTTAAAGAAGAAGAATCTACATATAAATACCAGTGCCTGTGATTAACAGCACATTAAAATGTTTTCTTTGTGTATTCCAGTGATGTTAGGAAGCTTGGGTCAGCTATGATACAGCACTCCTGGAGCACTAAGGGTTAGGGGCCTTACTCAGGGGTCCCAAGAGTTGCAGCTTGGGCTTGAACCCCTAGCCTTAACCACTGATAAATTGTTAATATATTGCAATACAGCAAATGCATTAAAAAAAATCTGTGACTGTGAATACAGGCAGTTCAACTCTCCAAATACTGATTCGAATTGAAAATCGAACAAAGAAGCTTCATCATGATGAGGTCACAGTCACACATTGTAAGGTAACACAACCTTTTTAAGCAAATGAAGCTCCTTAAATAGTCCAACAAGTTCTAGATGCATAATTATCTCTAAATTCTACATGAACACTTCCCTCTGAACAATAATTGCTATTTATCCAGCACACTATGCTACATTAGATGTGCGTGTATCTGTGTGATGGAGTGGCAATGAGGCTAGATGTCTATTTAGCCCGCTTTTCTTTTTCCAGTCTGTCATTCATGTGGAAATGTCGTTTCAGATGAATAGCTCTATAGAACCACCTGACCTTGGGTTAAAACTGCTAGATCTTCCGAAGCGCAGAATATAATAGACGAGTGTACTCTTCTGCAGACCTGATCCAGGTAGAAGTGCTGCTCTTTCTTAAAAAGCTTAAAAAATGTAATTACATTTAATCACTTCTCATGCTGAGCAGATTTAGGTAGATCATAGATAAAACAGTTGAGATCATCCAGACCTGGATCTTCTAATTAGCTATTTTTCTTGTATAAATTCCACCATAGTGATAGAGAAGACTGATACTGAAACTCAAGATTAAAGCTAATGCGAAGTCTGAGGAATGTTACAAACACTAAAGGAAAGTCTGAGCGCTAAAACAAAGTGCTTTTATAAGTTCAAAGTTAAGTTACAGTACAGAAGAGAGACAAAACTGGATTATTATTTTCATTCATATTATTTTCATATTTTAGAGCTATTGTGCTGTAGGTGTAATATAATAAAAATCATGGAATGTCCAACAAGAGCTGCAGTTTTGGAGACGCTCTGACCCAGTCGTCTAGACGTCACAATTTGTCAAACTCGCTCAAAATCCATACGCCCATTTTTCCTGCTTCTAACATCAACTTTGAAGACAAAATGTTCACCTGCTGCCTAATAAATAAATCCACCCACTAACAGGTGCCATGATGAAGAGATCATCAGTGTTTTTCACACACACACACACACACACACATAAATATACTATCCTGATAGTATATATACTACATATAAACAGGTGACTATAAGATGGCTATAGCAGACATTATTTTCTCTCTCTCTCTCTCCCTCTCTCTCTCTCTCTCTCTCTTTCTCTCTCTCTCTCTCTCTCACACACCTGTCACATTCATCTATAAAAGTGTAGAAATGTGTAGGACAAGGTCACTCTGATTTCAACATCTTCCCAAAATTGACTTCAAAAACAATGCTTCAAATTATTTTCTCTCTCTCTCTCTCCCTCTCTCTCTCTCTCTCTCTCTTTCTCTCTCTCTCTCTCTCTCACACACCTGTCACATTCATCTATAAAAGTGTAGAAATGTGTAGGACAAGGTCACTCTGATATCAACATCTCCCCAAAATTGACTTCAAAAACAATCCTTCAAATTGTGTGAGAAGTCTGAAGGGTTCTCTGAAGGGTTTTTTTTTTTTAGTCATGTGTGATTTCTTTATTTTTTTTTATGTTTCATGGAACTGTTAAAGATACGCTGCTTTTCTTTGGCAATTTGAAAGAAAAACTCCCAAAAGGATCTTTCCAGCATTTAATTTTTTATTTTTTTTTTATTAGAAATTCTCTGAAGGGTGTTTTTTTTTTTTTTCAGTCGTGTGATTTCTTTATTTTTTTTATGTTTCATGGAACTGTTAAAGATACGCTGCTTTTCTTTGGCAATTTGAAAAAAAAAAAAACAGCATTAACATTCTTTGTAAGATTTTATAAAATTAATATACAATTATGAAGTTAGCTTCCAAACATAGATCAAAATGAATGTCTTTATATGTGTTGAAACTACAAACAGGTCAGTGTTTTAGCATGTTTGATCAAATAAAATAATATTCCACAGTCATTTAGACATAAAGGTAATTGGAATTAATTAAAAAAGGATCACTTCAATTAGAAGAAAAAATAACAGACGGAGGAAACGTGAAGTACAGACAGCATCTCTGATGTACAGAACCCTTTTAGTTTTAAGACAGACAAGGTAGAGGGCAAAGCGGCTTTATGAAGTGAATAATGGATGTACCAGAGCAAACAAACATGTGCTCACCACGGTGAACTCATTTCTGACACAAAGAATTTTCCAACAGGCGAATTACTTGCAGGAGCTCATTTTGTCTATTTTTTTTTTTTATGTGCTTAGGCTGAAAAAAAGATTGCAAATATTTGGCAACCTTGGACATCTTAGACATATGAATCTCTGAATCCAGTCCTTCAGCGCTATGCCTGTCTTGCATTCAAATAAACATGAAGACAGTGCTGATGTTGGTGCTGGCAAATACTCATCAATCTGCTGCTTTCAGCAAACTCACTATTACAAGACAAGGTGGGCCAATTTGTAGACATGTTATCTTCCCTCAAGTGCTCTTGCCTTAGGCTGGTGTAAACATTCGACTGAACATGGTTTCATTTGAAAACACAGAGGGAACATCTGTCTGTCACTGCAGCGTATTTGACTGCACTGCGTTTATTTCTGTGTCAGTGCTATAATACAAGCATCGAGCTGTGATCATTATTACATTAGAAATAATGTTAGACAGCAGTTGGTGCAACAAAAACAATACAATCTTTTTTCTGGGGGGGCTTCTTGAAGAGACAGTTACATTTTAGTTGATTGCGCCACCTGGGTGTCAGTAGAAAGAAGAGTCATGATCTATTTTTTCTTTGTGTCTTTTGTGAGATGGGTTAAGTTGAGTTGCACAAGTTTCTGCAAGGCTCTTAACCTTCATCTGCTCAATTGTAAGTCTGGATAAGAGCATCTGCCAAATGCCATAAATGTAATTGAAAATACTTGTCTTTGCATATCCCAGCAATGTTAGGAAGCTGGGGTCAGCAATGATACAGAGCCCCTGGAGCACAGAAGGTTAAAGGCCTGGTTCAAGGGCTCAAGAGAGGCAGCTTGGCGATAATGGAGCTTGACATCGATCCCAACCTTCCAATCAACAACATAGAGCTTTGTCCTCTGAGCTTTTACTTTCCAATGAAATTACCAGCTTGTCAGAATTGGTATATAGTAAATATAGTAAAGCTGAATTTGATTAATGTTACATACAAATGTATCACATTCTTGAATTGTACTTAAACACCATTGGTGTCAATTGATAATTCACTATGGGATCAGTTCCATACAGGAGTCAAAGTAGAGCCTGTGTAATTTAAAGATGAATAGTTTTCCTACTCAATCATGGGTATAAAGACAAACACCTGAACATAATTTTAATTTATGGATCACATTAAACAATATGGGGATAAACAGGATCTCTGGCTGCACACCATGTCTTCCTGCTCAACATCCAAGCCTTACTTCAGTATCTCCACAGGCACATTTGAATGATCAATCTGGCATAATTTCTTTTCAGCAATGCATAATTTGACAAAGATCAAATAAAATAAATGAAGAAACCCTCTAAAGGAACCAGGCTTCTGATCTGAGTGACACCAAATGTCCATTCATTATAGGTTCAACATTGTTGAACTTTTCATATACATCACAGTTGGTTTTAAAGAGAGATATTCTTGAATACACAGGGGTGTGAGGGCACAAACGTTTGGTGGACTAATATTTTGATTAGGCAGACCTTTCTGCTGTTGAAACAGAGGGCAAAAAGGAGCAGAGAACAATAGGCAGCACTTCAATGCTAACAAGACAGGTGATTGGGACTAAATTTGACACGCATTTCTGTTTGCTACTTTAAAGTAATGAAAGAAAGAATGAAAAACGTGATGCTGTTATGGAAATCTAGTAAGCCTGTGGTGCTTATAAACAGTGCTGCAATCATGTGTCAGGTACTTGAAATGATTAAGCTTTTTATACATGTTTTTGTGCCAATGTTCTTCATGGAGCGAGGTTTTTTTTTTTCTGCATGGTAACATAATCAGAAATTCCAGTTAAGCTGTAAGACTGGGTAGAGTGGTCAATTATTAATTCAGTTTCAGTAACACATTCATCCTGGTCAGTGTAGTAATGGGCTTTAGGCATTTACTCCAAACGGGATGCTGGTCTAGTTGCAGTGCACTAAAGATTTTTTTTAGAACATTTCCTAGCAAGATGTCTATCAATTCAATTCATTTTTATTTGTAGAGCGTTTTAAAGAATAGATGTTGTTTCAAAGCAGTTTTACAGAGATAAAGCGCTTCTGTAAAGTAGGTACATAAAAGATTGTAAATGTTTGTTCCTTTATAATTTTAGGTTTGTCCCCAATGTCAACTCCCTGAGATGACATGAAGAAGAAACCTTGAGAGGAACCAGACTCAAAAGCGAATCCGTCCTCATCCCCATCACAGAATGTTTATTCATTACAGTTCCATTATTGTTGAGGTCCTCTGTTCAGTGAAGGACACACAAAACTGCAAACTGCGGTTCTACAGTAAACCATTGTAGCAGACTGTTAAATCTAATTACAGTCCAAAATCATCCTTCAAGTTCTTCAGCTGCTCAGTAACTTTATGTATCTTCAGGCTGTTTGGTGGAACCATCCCCAGCTGCACAGAGTCTCTCCCTGTGTTTAAAGCTGAGTTTGATGTACCTTTAAAACTCATTTAAATTACAGCTATTGTTTTATAGTGTTTTACAGAAATTGTTATATAGAAAGATACATACAAAAGCCCTTAACCTTGAAGTTCGCAGTGCAGTGACAACCAATTGTTCAGAACATTACACAACGAGCCCTGAACATGCTGATTATAAACCAACACTTTTTTTAATAAAGCAATAACTGAACCATTTTAAACTACAGTGACATTAATTTTTTTAATTATTGACCAAAGCTTGGAAAAAAAGTGAAGACTTTATTAATTTTTCTGCATCGTTGCTATTAATCTAAATATTTGTATCATATGTTATTATTTAATATTATATAATATAATATATAATAATTTATAATATTTTTTTATAATATTTTATTTTAGAAAATATTAATATGAAACCAAGTTATGATTCTGAAGTAAAAAAATAATAATAATTAGGGAGGATGTTCAGGCATTGGACTATGGATAGAAAGGTCAAAGGTTTAAATCCCAGCACTACCAAGCTTGCCATTGGTGTGCCCTTGAGAAAGGCCCTTGAACCTTAACTGCTGAGATAAGAGTATTTGACAAATGCCTTAAATGAAAGATGAAAGTTTGTGACTTATAGAGCAGGAGGTGGATGTGATCTGATCATTGTGATGTAATCACCTTTAAAAGCTGCGTGTGACCAAACCCCCCCTCAACTTCTTCCTACTCGTCAACTTGGGGTTGTGTTCCTTTCCAGTACCATGAGTTTGTGCTGTATATTTAAGGGTTTGCTTTAATCAACATAAAATATACACTGCATGATTTTTTTTTTTCCGTCTGTAAACTTGCTGTCATGCAGTTTTCCAATCAGCCATATAAGTTGCTGCAGTACAATAATAATAATAATAATAATAAACCCACTTATTGTGGCATATTCTGATTTGAAAGATGTTGTCTGATGTCAGCTCTTGAACTACAGATATAAATTGTATTTTTAATGGAAGGTGGTGGTTATCAGTGATCTCTTTCTCTTTCTGTAAGCATGTATTTCTCTCCCCATCATGCTGCCAACCTGATTGAAGCAGAGGATCAGATTGGCTTTAAACCGCAGAGGCTTAATTAAAAACAGAGATCATTTTGTTGAGATGGTGCACACACACACACACACACACACACACACACACACACACACACACACACGAACAAGTCAGGTGGCTCTGGATACCAGTTGGGGATTAGATTCGTGTCAGTGCTGTATAATTACGACAGCGAATAACAACTTACTTACTGATATGTGTCTTACACTGATGATTACTATGTCCATCGCTACGGCTGAAACAAACATGAAAAGTCCTCTGTGTTTTGACTTTTATTTATTTCGCTTTTGAGACTTTCCTACTTGGATAAAAATTGGTAAACATCTTTATTTGCTTTTATTCGCAATAAAAAAAACATCATAGAACAGGACTGGTGAATAAATACTCCTGTAGGTCAACCCTGGCTGTGTGGTGGTCTTGGGATTCCAGCCATCTGCTTCATTAATACAGAAAACCCTGTGAATTTCCACTCTCTTTGTGTTTGCGCAGTAAAAACTGAGTACAATTTTACAGGTTTACAGCTCATACCATACACACAAGGTAGATGGCAGCAGCTGTCATACATTTTAACATTCATTTACATTTTATGCACATAATTAAGGGGGATGGTTTATTATCTGGGTTACGGCCTGGTACGCCCGAGAGAGGACTTGAACTCGCACTCCCTGGCTTTGGAGTGTAGTAAATTAAGCCCAATCTTGGATGTTCTCCAGGCCAAACACCTGAGAGTATTAATACATCGAGATGTAGAACAGCACAGTGTTCACAGTGTTTTAAATAACAGGCTCGAGACGAGTTTTTTATTCTTTGTATTGCTTAAAATGTAACTATGTCTGTCTAAAAATGTCAAGGCAGTTCCCAAAAGAATAAATAAATATAATAGTTTGGAAAGGGCAAGTCACAGTCCTGACTAATCTAATAGAAGAAAAAGAAATGGAGGCTTCCACCATATAATGAAAAAAAACAGTACATCTACGCTAAAAACAGAGATTTATACACTCTTTAATACAACTTTATAACCTCTTTATCTCTGTACAGCTGCTTTGAGACTTTGGAGAATTGATTTGAACTTTTTACATAAATGAAGAAGCTCTTATTAGAAGGGGGATGTGATGAACACTGGAGACTCCTTTCGAAGGTGCTAAATAAACATCTCCAAGAAAACAAAGGCTTTTAGCTCTGTTTTAAACTCCAGCACATGAGATTAAACACAGTGTACAAGAATCTGAATTGTTCATAAAGAAACTATAAATACATTAATATAAACTTTTCAACTAGATTGACAATCAATCAGTTCTTTCTGGATAATCACATCTGATGTGATATTTTCTGGGATTAGAAGGTGTAATATTTTTCATTCAGAGCCTTTATGGATTTATATTAGAGATTAAAGACTGAAGATTAATAATCAAAGGCAGAGGGATTTGTCTCAGATCTAGAGTACATTGCTACATGTGTATATATATATATATAATTTTATTTTTTTTTACCAGCAGATGGAAGATATAAATTCAGCTCGGGTAGAAGTACAAATAGAAAGCCTTGCTTTAAGAGTAGCTATGAGCGCCACGTGAATTCAGATGGGGGTTGTAAACTCTTCCTTGAACATATTTCTTATTCTTCACACACAAATATAAAGGATGGCTTTATTTTCTGCCAGAGGGCGAAGAAAAATGCAGAGTCAGCAGACATTTTTGTCACTGGACACCTGCAACTCAAACTCAGCATTGTACACACACACACACACACACACACACACACACACACACACAAACTACTTTTATGATTTTAAGAAATAAAAAGTAAAAAACGGTTCCATTCGTCGGTTCCAGCGAGTCTGTGCAGGTTGTTATCAGAGACGTCCATCTGTGAAGCTGACGCACAGGCGATTTGCATCAAATGACTCAGTCCACTGGCTAATCTGACAATTTGCATCCTCTGATTAATACTCTGGAAACAGCTGGCATATATCAGCAGGTACCTGAGAGCAATCTGACACAAATATGAAAGGATTTCATTCATCCATTCGCAGCTCCCTGCCGTTTACTTGATGGGTGTGTATACATGTATGTGTGGGCATGTTTTTATATCTTCACATGCTCGGAAATGTCCCGGAAATGTTAGGAAGATCAGACTTTTTTGACTATTTTGACCTTGTGGGGACATTTTGCACTGTTTAAAATGGATGACTGCTTTTAATAATAATAATAATAATAATAATAATGCAGTTATTAAATTTCAACCAGCTATACATAATTATAATATATTATAAAATGTAATTATTAATGTAAGAACAAAAATAAATATTGATTTTAATATGATTATACACATCATTACAGCACAGTAAAATTATTATTTTTTACATACAGAGATGATAAAGCACTCCTGGAGCACTGCAGGTTAAGGGCCTTTCTTAGGGGCCCCAAGAGTGGCAGCTTGGTGATACCAGGGTTGGAACTACTAATATTATTATTAGTATTATTATTATTATTATTATTATTATTATTATTGTTAAAACAGCTAAATGGTATCCTTAAGGTTACTGAGGATAAGTGTGTGTGTGTGTGTGTGTGTGTGTGTGTGTGTGTGTGTGTGTGTGTGTGTGTATGTGTGTGTGTGTTTTGTGCATATACTTTGCATTCCCTAACTGCGGATGTGAGCAGTGCGGTGTTCGGCTTAGCTGACGCTGCTTTCATGGATTTGCTTATTCACACACTGAAGGCACTCAGTATCTTTTCCTGACCTCAAAAACTTGGACTGTTTCATCTTGGGTTTATAACAAAGCCGAGTCCGTGACCTGGAAATGAGGAGGCTGCTCGAGACGTCTGTTTAGCGAGGGAAGATTGCTTTCCTAAAGAACATCATTCACCGTCCAGAGATGCTGAAATGACAGAAATATTTCCCAGATGATTCACAGGAAGCAGCGACGCTTTAAAGAAATTACACACCGAATACTTCAATCATGAGAGATAATGATTTAACAATACACAGTTTGCACATGCAGTTTTTTTTTAGGTTTACATGATCGGAAACTGGAAGAAGAAATCTATATATGCAATAATTATATGCTGTGTGCGTGGTGTGTAAGGTTATACTAAGGAAGCAGGAAAAAGAAAGAAAAATCCCCCCCCAAAAAAATTTTTATATATATATTTTTTATGCCTGGTAGCCATTTTGCATTAAAAATTCAATGAATACTGCATTTCCATTTAGTTTCTCTGTGAAAAACTGTGGTAGCTCAGTAGATACATGTGTTGGGCTTCTGACTGTAAGGTCGTGATTTTAAAGTTGCTACAGCTGGGCCCTTGAGCGAGGCCCTCAGGTGTATGAGATAGCTACAGTATAAATTGCTTTAGATGAGGTCCCCTGCCATAATGCTGTAAATGTATGTTGCTGAGACACAGGGGTTTAGATGATAATCTGTAGAAAAAAAAAGAGTTGCATGTTTGATTGGTGGATTAATTATTGCATTTTTAGTTCATCACATGCCCCGGGTTAAATTTTTTAATCGGTTGGTTTGCTTGTCAGCTCAAACCTGCGTTTTGTTTATTTATTTTTGACCCCGGCTATTAAAATTTTGATATAATTGCTCCAAATTTTGGAAGAACAAACATATCGTTAGCACGTATCGACGAACCGCAGGCGAAAGACCTGTTGTGCTTGTGAAACTGAAGACGTATCACATGCAGAAAATGACATTTCTTTCATAAACGAGAAAAAAAGTGATAACAAAAACATGTATTATTTCTTCCGCACAGCTGACATGATGAGTGGATTGGATGTGACAAGGGCCATTATCTGAAACCTTAACGTCCATATATCAGCGCTTTTACTGCTCGACATGTGGATATTAGCTTTACTTGCAAGTCTGACATAATGTGTGTATGTTGATCGTAATGATGAATCTGACAGACTTTTTTATTATTCAGACATTTCCAATATGAAAAATGAACGCAATTCTTTCTGCTAGACATGAGGCAAAAAAAAGAATGTTCATCCGATCTTTACGTGCATGCACAGCCAGACAAAAAATCGGCTGATGAGTATTCAGATCTTCCTGGTCAGAAGGTGGTGATTCTATAAAAGCAGTTTGTAGATCCTGCAAGTTTTACACTTATATGCATTTGTTTAGTACTCAATCTAAAGTAATAATTTACACAGGGACTATGTGAATTCTTTGAGGATGATGGAGGACTTGTGGTTTTCTCAGCAACATCACAAGCCACATTATTATGCCAAACTGGAGCAAAACAGATTACTGAGAAACCCAGAAAAGGCTCAAACTGCTCTTCGTTACTTGAGCTTGTTTTTTTTTTTGCTGTGTTATCAATTTCATTTAACCCTGATCTGACACCTGCTCTATTTTTTCCTCTTAACATCTAAATTCATTACCAGAGCACCATATGTGAACAACATGTTGTGATTTCCTGTAGACCAGACATTAGAGTACATTTGCAGAGACACCGGTCCAACTTTTAGATTTCTAACCAAATCAAATAAAAGGAGGAATATAATATTTAAATAAAGAACAGTGCTGTTACTATAGAAACAGTAACGCAAGTCCATTAATGCAGGGTGGTTCAGGGAATTTTGGAACCAGAAGTTGGTGATTCCTGGGACGTCTGCGATTGTTTGTAACCAGTGTGAGCTCATTTCAAACCCCTTGCCATGAGATATAATTGCGCAGTGAAACAGTGCGCTTAAGCGTTCTCTATAGAACCTTTTAGATCTACGGTGATAGTGTGAGTGAAGGGGATTTCCTTACCAGTTGGGACGTCATGAACGTGTCCCGTGTGCTCATGTATTTACAACATGGGTGTGTCATTTTAGACACAGCAGTGATGCGTGTTGGGCAACGGATGCGTGTTGTAGCCTGGATATTCTCTGGTGCGGACCGTTCAACACCACCTGGATTAGCAAAATTAGCAGACGGGACACGACCATTACGTCCTAAATGGTAATGACGGCTAAATTTCCTTCACTCACACTATCACCATCCCTTTAAAATGCTTTAGAACGCTCGTTACGCATCATTCCACTGCTCCATTATAACTAATAGCAAAGGGTTTGAAGCTCAGACTGGGTTCCAAAATTTCCCGTTTCCCTGCGCCACTCTGTATGAACCTGTAATTTGGCCTGTAGCTTGAACTTAACCAACACCTCCTGATTTGACCAATCAGATTCAAACATTCACCTCTGATAGAAAGCTTTCAAAGGGATTCATTGTGAAAAAGAAATTGCATTGTTGACATGTGAACTTCATACACTCTCAGTAAGCTATCAGTGAGGTAGCTGAAGTGGCATCATTAATCTCTCTTAAAAGAGGTCTGGTCTAAATATAATCATGACCTTTCCAAGACTCTAAACTAATTAGTGTTTCCTGACTGGGTAATTGAATAAGCACAGTCTAGTGGCTTAACACAAAGCAACTCGACCAACAATTATTACACTCAACCTTGTTTCAGTAATACACCAAGACACATCAATCAAAAGCCAGAGGCATTTTATTGAAATTCATCTACATAGTAAGTCTAAAAAAACCTGTTAATAGATTTACATATGAGGAAATACTCTTATGATCACCCAAGATCTTTCCCATGCCTCACACAAGCATGAGGTGACTTTTATACTTAATTATTCCCAGTGGGTTTACTGACAGGGATGAGAAGGTTGTGTCAGAATCTTAGTGATGTGCATGAGTGCTCCAAGGCAGGCTTTACTCTGACAAGGTGAAATGAGAATAGAATGTGACAGCAAGGTCAGATCTATTGTTTTTCTGGTATATATTGAGAACTTGTTTGAGATCACATAAAGAATATGAAAGAAAAAAAATCCAACATTTTTTGTAAGTTGTGAATTATGCACATTCACAGCAAAAATGTATGTAATATATAATGAGAGAAATTGCAATAGCACATGCACAATACAGAATTGAATTTTTAGATTCAACGGCTTTTCGCTTTTAGATGGTCTTTTCCCTCTGCATCATTCTTCCAAGTCAAGTCAAGTCAAGAAGCTTTTATTTTCATTTCAGCCATATATAGCTGAAGCAGAACACAGTGAAATGAAACAACGTTCCTCCAGAACCCTGATGCTACATACGACAGCAATCACAGAAACAGAAAACACAGGGCCAAGGACTAAACACAGAGCTAAGGACTTCCTTGTGATTTTAGCATGTTTGTTCTCCTTCGATCAACCAATCAGAGCAGTACTTTCTGGTGCATGATTTATTTCCCTCTTGCATTATTTTTATTTTTTTATTTTTTTACTCAGATATGATTTACCATTTAGTTATGTACAACACTTCAAACAAAACATACTAAAGTAAAAGTAAAAATGACAAAAAAAATGCCTCTAGGATACGTATGTAACCTCGTTCCCTAAGAGGATCAAGACGCTGCATCGGAACGCTTTGGTCACATTCCCGAAGCGTTCCGATGCAGCTTGAGTTCCTGAAAGGGAAATACATTTACTCGTGTTGCAGTAATCGAGTAGTCCCCCTTTCAGGAACTCAAGCTCCGTCAGAATGCTCTGGTCACATTCCCAAAGTGTATTTTTCAGGTGATCAAAAAAATTCCAGGATCATCTCATCGCTCAGATGTGCTCTGTTAGACTGACACTTTAAAGCTTTAAAAGCTCTGGGTATCTACTCATGCTTTAAGTTGTGGATTTCACCTGTGAAGACTGTTCAAAAGGATAAACAAGTATGATGATCGACGAGCTTTCTAGGGGAGAAAAGCAAGCCATTTTGATAGTGAGAAAAAAGGAGGAAAATCAATCAGGGCATTATATGGAATATCTTGGAAAAGAAAGAAACCACTGGTGTGCTATAAACTCTACATTTTTGCTAAGAAAAATGTTACCCAAATTAGACCCCGAGAGGCCTGAGTGGGTGATGTAGAATTTAAAGGAACTGGAGAAAGAAAAACCATAAGATTTGGTGTGTGAAAGCCTTAGAGTTGTTTAAATAAATCTCTTTCATAGGTTTTACCCTCTATTCAAATTCAGAGAGATTTCTTTCCAAGGGACAAACAACAGTGAGATTCCCAAATACAATCCAATTCCAATGTCACAAATCCATTCAAAGTGAAATACCATTAACTTGCAAAAACAAAACTGTCAATGTTTTGCACTGAACACGATATAATCTCGGTATTCTGAACATTCTGTTGTTTCTGGTTTCTCATATTCATTAGTTTCTAGAGCAAATGTTTTTCTTACAGATACATAATGTCAGAAATGTGCATTTGACACATGACTTTTTCACATATTTTACTCTCGTAAAAATATTAGAGACGCAAAATTGCATTGTAGATGTCATTATTTTTAGTTTATACATTTTACACTCAATACTATTTTGACTGTGCTCCAAACCTTCTTCATAACATCTCCAAAAACTTTCCAATCATGTATTTTAGAGATTTATCCTTTTAAGCCTTATAGTATATTTAACTGTATTTAATATCTTAAAGCTGATACGAGTCATCGTATAATATATGATTTTATAGAATTGATTCTAATTTAGACGGAACTTAGCAGCACCTCATCAACTCCAGCCAGTCCAATTCCACTTCAAATCCCAGATCCTAAAGCAATTCCAGTTTAAATCCACCCATGCCTCGTAAATCACGCAGCTTATGTCAAACTAGTGGAAAACCAAAAAAATAAAGGAGTCGTTCTTCGACTTAATTTATAATTTTTCGAATTAATTTTTCAGCCCTTTACAAAAACAGCGGCAGCCGATTGCAAACATTGTGTTGGCTGTGAAGAGAAACCCGACAATATCAGCCAGAGACATCACCAACAACCTTCACAGGGGCGACGCATAATACAAATCATCAGTCATGCATAATAGAGAAAGTGTCATGGCTTGGGCTTGCGCTCGGGCCCTTATCCAGGGCAGGCACCCTTATCCAGAGTGACTGAGCAGTTAAGAGTTAGGGGCCTTGCTTAAGGGCCCAGCAGTGGCAGCTTGGTGGTGCTGGTATTTGAACTTGTGATCCAGAGTCTTGTGCTTTGACCACTGTGCTTCCGCATCTCAATAATTAGCAAAGTGTATTAACTATTTTGATCCTGGAGGTGGACCTTTGAATAACATAATTTTTTTATTTAAGGCATTTATCAGATGCCCTTATCCAGAGCGACTTACAATTATCTCATTTATACAACTGAGCAGCTACAGCGTTAGGGGCCTTGCTCAGGGGCCCAGCAGTGGGTGTGGTTGTTAAGATCCCTCAACCACTGAGCTATCACCAATTCTATAGTAGTAGTCTGCCTGCCAATTTACAGTCAAATGTATTTAATCTAATTGATTAAATCTAAAACACACTGCCAACAGTTTAGGACTTTTTCACTGACAAAAGTGGAAGGTTTTAGACTGGCCAAGTTAATCACCAGATTATTACCCAGGAGACTTATTGAAGAAACCTCTAGAACAAAGCCACATATGATATGAGAATTTTAAAAAAAGCCGATATGAATTAACATTAAATGTGTGTATTTCATGCATTTTGACACTGATTGTCAATAACGAGGTTAACAAAATTAATGTGGTTGGGTTCTCATGCTGAACATGGACAAAGTTTCAAAAAATGATTTGGACAAAAGATACCCTCTGTTCCAGTTTAAGTTTTAGAATGTCTTTTTCGAGTATGGCCCTTCATGATGTCATGAAGGGTGTAATTCCTTGAAAAGAGACCACATGCACACAGCAATCAAAACAGGAGCAAGAGCCACACCCACCACCATGCTTTATTTGGTTACGGAATTAGTCAAATCGCTGCACAGGACTCGTGAGAACGTGTCAGAAGACATGTGTTTTTGGATGTGAGGAAAGGAAAACTTTGGTCAGTACTTCCATATACACGTTTCTGTTGTAGTCCTTGTTGCTGCTGTTGCTCTTAATGTTGGACTTGGTTACTTTTTTTTATAGAAACAAACAAGTAACACAGAAATTAGAAGCAACCAAATGCTTTAGAAAATATTACAGACCAGTGCAATAAGAGCGTGTGATCTCCAGCTGAGATCGATGTGATCTTGAGTAGAGGCTGATGAACTGTCAGTGCCTGTCACACAGCATGCTGACAGAGCTGCCATTTCTTGCTCAGGGTTTTTTTTTTCTTGCCGTTTGCAATGTGTTTCCAGATGTCTACATTTATGATTTTGAACTTCTAATGAACACCAAAAGCAAAATCTCGCTGTGAGAGACACGGCCGAGAATATGAAGGAAAAAAGTACAAATGTCTAAAGTAAATGGCAGAGGTTGTAGCTCTTACAGCATCACAAAATATAATTCAGTCAAGCTGGATGAAGGTCTACTGGTATTTGAATTAAGGCCCATTAACCTACATCTGGCAAACGGCACAAGAATATGTCAGCGTGTTAAAATCTATTTTGGAGTGACATTTGGATTACAGAAGCTGGCATTATTGTTTTAATAGTGAAATTGAAAAAACATGTACTACCTAGCTCCAAGTGAGCTGCCTGTGACAGATGAGCACTGAATCAACATATCTGCACTGATCATCTACAACAAATCCTGAAATTCTTACAGGAAATTCATTTGAATAAAATATGAAATATTATTGCTGTTTTTTTCACTACACACCTCTGAAGATTAGAAGGATTAGAGTTTAGGTCAGTTCATAATTCATATCGTATCAGAGTGACTTTGGAAAATAGACTGTAAAGGCAAGGACATCAAAATGAGTAAGGAGTAACAGAGTAACACATAAATAAGTGCCACAAGACAGCACATATGGCATCTTGATGGGTGGCACAGTAGCCATTGCCATAACTGGCTGTGAGGAAACAGAGGTCCGGAACCCTGCAGTTTCAAAAAAGTTTGTTTATTTAATATCAGACTGCCCAGCTGTTAAATTAAGTATGGAAACATCAAAATCCTGAGAACATGGTGAACATGAAGATCCTGAAAAACTTAAAGTCTTTCAACCAACCCACTGTTGTTTGGTAGGACATGGACTTGTTTTCTCTTCTTTTTGCTTTATTTGTAATTTAGCAATTTTATAACCTAAATTGCCTCAGTGCAGCTCAGAAAGATTTCTTTGTCAGATATAAAGTTTGCTCAACAAACAACATTAAGTTACTATTTTATCCTGGTATCACTGGTCGTAAAGCAGTAATAAGCCATTGGATGGAAAGTGAGACTACACACAGAAGACAAGACAAGAAACGAAACGAGCATTAGACTTGCCACATGTACTTTACAGCACAGCAAAATTCTTTCTTTGCATATCACAGCGATGTTAGGAGCTGTGGTCAGGGTCAGCTGTGTTACACCAATGAGAGTTGGGTCTTTGTTTAGGATCCCCAAGAGCAGCAGCTTGGCAATACCGGGACGTAAACTGCAACCTTCCGATCATTAACCCAGAGCCTTAACCACAACAGTCGCTTGGCAATGCTGGAGCTTGAACCCATGACTGTATATTCAGTAACCCAGAACCTTAACCACTGAACACATATTATCATAGGGACAATTCAGTTCACCTATTAACATTTGTTTAAAAGGTAAAGGAACCAGAGAAGAGGACTTCACACAGACAGTGTTGGATCGACCTGGAGAACTTAGAGCAATAAGGTTATTTAGCATTGTGATTTTTTGCACCTTTTCTGGTGTCCATGTTGATTTCCAAAAACATTCCAGGAGAAGGATAAGCTACTCTAACTTGTGTCTAAGTGCAGTGGTGTATGTGCAAGGTCCCCTGGGATTGACTGATGTCCGATCCCCTGTCAGGCACTGAGTCATCCTGGAGATAAAGTCTTGAGATGTTGAGATCACTATTGTTTCTTAACCCTCATCTTCTCAGCACTGGATACAGAGTCACATAAGTGCAGTAGCTTTAACTCCACATAACAGTGTTTATTGTGGTCTTGTCTGCCTGATTCGTCTCAGCATGTACATATCAAGATGTTTGCATGCTCAGACTTGATAGTATTTCACTAACAACTCTTTAACATGACAAAAGGTAAAACACACCCTCTGCACAAGAATGAATCTCATTACTGGGCACCACATTGGATTTCTTGCTTTTGTAAACACATGCCCTTCCTTTTAGTTTCACTGTGTTACTGAATCATATGCATCCTGATAAATAACTGTATAATAATCTGGGAGTTTTAGGGATTTCAAAATCTGCTTTGATGTCCTTTCACTTCTCCTGCACTAATCTTATTGCTTTTGACATTTCAGTCCTTAAACCTTTGATGGCCTCCAAATACACCGGCTAGGTCCATTACATTAACATATGTGCTTATGTGAATACATGTGGGTGTTTATGAACCAACCGTCAGACTTCCTTTCTCAGTTAAATGCTCTGTACACTCTATCAACCCTACTTTCCTCTTCTGCTTTTCTTATCTGCTCCGGTCCAGAATGTCAGCTGAGACACAGGGAGATGTGCCGAGGGGAAAGATTACACTTGATGGGCATTTCTACTCTATACTATGATTTGTAATGTCATCATTTGAGAGTGGCATAACACTATTGATGTGTCCCTGGTGGCCACAAGGAAAAAAATGGAAAGTCTGGTGAAGGAAACATGAAGCAATTATGGGGCCAGGAGCTGTATGAAAATGCACGTTCACTATACAGGGAATGTGTTGTTCTGGTTACGATAACTGAGAGCTGAACTTCGGTGGGTGGAATATTTTAATCATCCATATATACTTCTGTATGTACATCATACCCCATCCCCAATTCAAAAAAAAGTTGGGAGACTGTGTAAAATGGAAATAAAACAAGATAAAAATCTCATAGCACCATATGATATTCACAATAGAATCTAGAAAACATATTGAATGTTCAAACTAAACAAAATAATATGTTGATGACTGCAACATGTCTCAAATAAATTGGGATGGAGCAACAAAAAGCCAGGAAAAAGTAAGTGTTATTAAAATGAAACAATTAGTGAAACATTTTCAAATTATTTGGGTTAATTAACAAACACCAGTAGGATGATTGGGTATAAAAAGTGTATCTTAGAGTGGTAGAGTCTCTCAAAAGTAAAGATGGGCAGAATTTCACCAATCTGTAAAACTGTGTCTACAGATACTAAATCAATTTCTGAATAATGTTCCTCAACATCAAATTGCAAAATGAAATATCTGATCATTTAAAGAACATAATATCATCCAAAGTTTCGAAGAAACTGGAGAAATCTCTGCACAAGTGCACAAGGGATGAGGGTGAAAATCAATATTGGATGCCCATGATCTTCAAGCCCTCCGGCAGCACTGCATTAAAAACAAATGCAAATTCAGGTTACATTTCTAAACCATGAATACCATGTCCTCCGGAATAAAGAGGAGAGGGACCATGTGGCAAAAGATGCATGCAGGGTATGGGAGTGCAATGGTGCCTGTGGAATAGGCAGCATGAACATTTGGAAAGGCTTCGTCGATGCAAATGTGTGTACAGTTTTTAGAGCAGCAAGAGAGATGGAGATATTTCTTTCTCCCTCTGTCTCTCAAACTTCCCAAAGCTTGTTCCCAAAGAAATGGTTCAGGGTCTGCCCTCCAGTACATTTTCTTTGACACTTTGTTTAGCAAAAACATTGAACGAATCTCAGAAACCTGTTTCCACACAACTATGTGTCTATGTTCACCCAAGATCAATTGACAGGTAGGTCTGTGCTGTCAATGTACTGTATATGACACAGTGTTTGGAGGATTTCAGTGCCAGAGCGAGAGCCACAACCATCACCGTGTTTTATTAATTTATGGAAGTCTTCAGCAGGGTTGCACAGGAGAACGTCTCCAAAATACGTGTGTTTATTAATGTGAAGGAAGGAAAACCATGTTCAGTACATACCATATAGACACATTCTGCTGTAGTCGTCGATGCTGCTGTTGTTCTTGATGTTCAATTTTAGTCTTGGATCCGATTCTATATCAGATATATACTGATGTAAGATTAATTAAGATTATAACGTTTTTTAAATTTAATAACCATGTGACACTGAATCATCACTGGGAAAAATAAATGACGCCTGTGTAAACCAAAAAAACAAATCCCCAAATCTCTTTCTAAGCAGTGTTAGCTTGTATATTTGTGCGATCCGATTGCTAATTGGAATGCAAAATGTATTGATGTATTGATGTCTCACTGATACTGCGATATGCCTAGCGCTGAGAGAAGAGCTCGTACATTTTAATATCTGCCGCCTCATTAAAGTGTTCCATCGTACTATGTGGACTGAAAATCTGCATGATTTAACATTTAGTTATTTCGCAGGCAATTTTATTCGAGGCAATTTAGACTGGATGATTTCCAACTATGTAACTAAGAGGCTCAAGGCTAATAGAGCAATATTGGTTCTCTGGCAATATTTGGATTTGAATTGATTTTCTTAAAATATTGGGTTATTTATTTTTTCCTTCCGCAAATATACAGCTTCGATCATTTTCCAGATATTATTGCACTTTAATAGCGTTCGAATGCAGTAGAATCGTCATCGTCTACTGAGTAAAAACATCATGGTGTTTGGCGAGACGTTCAAGCTCTAAACCACCATGTGAACACACACATACAAACACGCTTTCCTGGGCGACTGCTGTGAAACGTGAGCATGGGATTAAATGCAATCACATGTCACCAGAAGGCAAAAGGTCAGTAATGGAAACTGCAGCTTTTCATTGATTAAGAATGGCACATTGCTGGTCTCCACACCGCCTAGTAAAATGTTTTATCCCTTGACTTTAGAATGTGTTATGATAAGAAACAAGGTCTCACGTTGATTATAAGCATCTTATTCATGTCCGTCTGTGTCTCATCACCTGAGAAGAAAGTTGCCCACAGCGTTTAAACACACACCTCAGCTCCTAGAGGAAGACTTTGGACTTCAGAAGGTCTGCCAAATGTCATAAATGTAAAAACCTTATCACTGATCTCTGTTCACAATAACACCAGTGGGGGAAGGTGTCTGCTGTTGTCTGGACCGCTTGTGTGAGCGCACTTCTGTGTTTTGATGATGATGATGATGTAACGATGCAGGACCACGGAACACATTTTGACAACCTGTAAAATATTTCTTTGGTCAGTTTTGCTACAGTCCTGAGCAATAATGATAATAATAATAATAATAATAATAATAATAATAATAATAATCATTATCATCATCATCATCATCATCATCCTACTCCTCTTCCTCCTCATCCTCATCATAATCATCATCATCATCATAATAATCATCATTATCATCATCATCAACCCTTTCCTCCTTATCCTTATTATCTTTATCATTATAATAATATAATAATCATTATCATCAACATCATCATCATCATCCTCTTCCTCCTCATCTTCCTCCTCCTCCTCCTCCTCATCATCATCATCATCATCATAATAATAATAATCATCATCATCATCATCATTATAATAATAATCATCATTATCATCATCATCATCCTCTTTCTTCTCCTCCTCCTCCTCCTCCTCTAATAATAATAATAATAATCATAATAATAATAATAATAATAGGCCGAATCTAAAATCGGAATTGTTCACTGGTTAGAAAATGTGTAAGAAATAATGAAATACTGCCTTGAAGAATGAATTCAGACTCGTTATCAGGCCATAAGACGTAGCAGATCTTAAATCTCGAATCATTTAAGAACAGAAATGTTGCAGAAGATATTTTTCAAGATGTTTTTTCTCCACCGACACTGTTCTGGGTTGAATTCTACATCAAACATTTGCATATAATGAGAGTCTAAATAAGTGCATTTTCATGTTTCTGTAGGTTTTATTTTCCACAAACAGTGAAATTGGTCAGAAAATGCATAAAAAATAATAAAATACTGCAACAAATCTGTATTTCTTTTTACTTTTTTTATTTGATTGATCCTGGGTCTATTTTATGAGCTGGTTCAGATGTGGCAGATCTTAATTCCTTATCCTAAAAAAATTAATAATATGATGCAGAAGATATTTTTGTAAAGATGTGTGTCTTCCAGCCAACATGTGTTTGTTTTCTCTGTGCTGAATTTTAAACATTTGCATATAAGAAGCCTTTATAAGCACATTTCCATGTTCTTTGGCTTTTTCCACAAACAGTGCAGTGCAGCAGAGTAAACAAGCAAATGGTGGCTCAATTTCTCTTCTTTTTCCAAGTGGTTGGATGTTAAAGCAATCAAAAGTTTGCTATTTTGTAATTTTGCTATTTCGGACTTGGCCTTTCTCCTTTTTGTCTGAGATATGTCCAGTGGAGTATTAAAAAAACGCATTTAATTGGTAGAAATAAAACTGTATTACTTCATAAAGAGTAATTCCATCATCCGTCATCCGTACATGGTGTGTAAGCACTTTTCTGATGGAGCATCATGGACATTAGTCTGATTACAAAAACTCAGTTGAGCTCAGACTGGAAATCTGAAGACTTGATCCCTACATGACGTTAAACGAGAAGCTTATAAATTAAAACAGAAAGAAAATAAAGTATTAGATTTATATATAAAACATCCCCATGTTCTTGGGTTGCCATAGAGGGAACATTCAGGAATCTGTTCGTGTGATTAACCCTTTGATTCTGCTTGCTTTAGTGGATAACAAGGATGTGATGCCTGCTCAGATTTTTCCAGCAGATCCGAGTGAATGTTAAATTCTGACTCTTGTTGCAACATGTTTTTTTTGCGTATCGCAATTCAATTCGGCAATATGGATGGAGGAATGGTTAGTGTCTGTCACGCCGGGGTGTAATGATGTGATTCTGCTGCATTAGTGAGATGCCAGAGCAGCTTCACGCGCACCTCACTACGGAAAACGGAGCGTGCAGTAATTGATGAGCGTCAGTGAGTCGTGCCAAAACGCTGCGCCGCTGGAGCTCCGCGGTGGGCACCGACCGCCTCCTGTCCTCCTGCGTTTTTTAGGGGCTTTAGATTAGATCTTTTTAATATGCGTTTTTGGGATTTAGATTACTCTTGAATCAAGGTTTTGTTGTTTGTTTGTTTTTTCAGTGGGGTTTTCTGAGTTTTTTCTTCTGTGCGTAAATTGGGTCCTTTTCATATATATATATAAAAAAGAAAAATGCATGCCCAGGATGAAAAAAGCACAATTCCCGAGTGCACAAGAAATAAATCGGAATAACACAAATAAATGCTTTATTCTGAAATTTATTCTGGAGATGAGAAACGGCTGTTTGGAGTCGCGTTTGGAGTCACTCGGGATCCAGCCGATCGCGCGGAGCGCAGCTTTACCGCGTGCCGGACGTTACCGGAGGAGCGTGCCAACCGGCGCTGGACGCGGTGCAGGAGACGGGAGCGCGGACGCGGTCTTCTCCCCGTGCGCGTCGAGGGCGATAGACTGCGTTGACGGGATGCCGGGTGCGGGGATTTGGGACACACTGGGTATGTTGGTGCTGCTCCGGTTGCTCGCGTCGGGCGCTCTGGTGCTCGTTTTGACGCCCGCGTGCCTCCTTGCGCACCCGCAGCCATGCCAGATCCTGAAACGCATCGGGCACACGGTGCGAGTTGGGGCCGTGCATCTTCAGCCCCGCGCTGTGACGCACGTCTCACCGAGGACGGATTGGAACGCGGTCGGAGAAACGGCTTGGGAACGGTTTGAGTTGGTCAGGAGAAGTGACACAGGTGCGAGCGCTGTTAGGACAAAAGGCTCCACGGCGAACCACAAACAAGGCGCGCAAAGTAAAAACGTGCACAGGCGAGTGGAGAGCGCGTTCCTACCCAGAGACTCCATCTTCCTGGCCGCGGAGACCCTGAACCGATTACCGGACCTGTTACCGTTCAACCTGTCCCTGGAGATAGTCATGGCTGTGGAAATAGGACTGGGTGAGCTGCCGGCTTTCTCCTTCTCCTCTTCACCTCCACCTGTGAGTTCCGACCCCGTGTCGTTCCTGCAGAGCGTGTGTCACACGGTCGTGGTTCAGGGCGTTTCAGCCATCATGGCGTTTCCTGAAAACAGAGACGAGTACGTCAAGTTGGAGTTCGTGTCCTCCTCAATGCACATCCCGGTCATCAGCGTCGTCCACAGCGAGTTCACGCGCCAGAGTCGGGTACGAGGCCCTTTTCTGTTCTCACCTATAAGGTTCTATTAGGTCCTTCAGTTAAGGTTGAATGTTAATATCCTAAACTCTCACTGACTATTATATTATCAATCTTTTCCTGGTTATGGCTCTGGGTTATTGATCAGATAGTTGAAGGTTTGAGCTTCAGCATTCCACTGTTGGCCCTTGAGCAAGGCCCTTTACCCACTCTGCTCACAGCTGACCCCTGAGTAATGACCCCAGCTTTCTAACCAGCTATGATAAAACCATTTTCACCGTTCTATAATGTATATGTGAGAATTAAACCTTCTGCATTCAGAAGATATTTATCTTGGGGAACTCCAAATCCATACGTTCGAATGAATCTGTTAAATTACAGCCTGAATTGAAGGGGAGGAATATACCAAAACATGCAGAGTGATCTCCACGGAACTCCAGGACCAGACCTGGAGAGCTGTCAAGAAAAATGTTTCCAAATCCTAAAACAGTGATATTTACATATATATATACAGTGTATATACAGTATATAGCTACACTGTAGGAGCAGAAGGAGGTGTGTAGGAGCACACTCAGGAGTGACACTGGCTAATTTATATTGTATATATGTCAAAGATTGTTCATTGTTTTTAATTGCACAATAAATATCCTCAGAGGTTTTGAAGTTCTGGATACTTCAAGAAGTTGTTTAAAACACCTACAGCATTGCAATGTGAGTGTGTTTATAAAGCTGACATTGAGATGGTTGGTGTTTGGTTAGTTGTATTTACTTACAGCCGCTTTAGTGCCATTGACACCAAAACATCAGTGTAGCTTATTTAGACAATTTTAGTGAAAATCTCAACATGACTACAGCTATGATACTTGACTCAAAGCCACCAATAGGAACGGCCCAAAACTCACAGCACAGCTACAAATCCAGTAGCACTGATACTAAACGAAATGATTAAAATCATTGTGGGAGAATGTAATTTTGAGAACATATCTATTATAGACAGTCATTTTAAAGCTTGATACAGTTCATTAATCCTGCATGAATTGCGAAGGCTTTAATGCCTATGGGTTTTAGAGGTGAGAGCTGAGATGGCAAGGTGTATTTCAAGGGTGTCAGCTGCCCCTCTGTGCCCCCCCGTATGGGCACAACTCTGACTCTGATCAAAATAAATGCTGCGGTGTTTTACAGTTACAGACCAGATTCATTTATTTATTATTAAGTCCTGTTTTTGGATCATGCATTGATTTGATTTATTAAAACACCAACCAGAGAACTTAATGCATATAAAGGAAAAGATATCAGCGCAGTTCTTATTTCATATTGTAGACATTTTTGGACAGCAAATGCCTGATATATGTATATAATAAAAAAAACATTTTGAGCTATTATGTATTGCTCATACTGTATATTACAGATGTATGACATGGTTGGTTGTGAATGTAGAGATCTATCTTTAAGCATAAACCTATTTATAGTTTACTGCAGAATATATGTTGAATGTGACACAAAAGTCAGATGTTAAATCCACCATATTAGACGCTCACTCTCGTTCCTGGACCTGAATAAATGGGATTTTATTTTCGTTTTATAAAAGCACCAGTTTTAAATGTATTCCGCCCTCAAGATCGAAACATTAAATATAGAATAATGATCCGAATCGGTGACTCATGAATGACTCACTGATATGTTTCCACATCCAGCATATGATCATGTTCCAAAACTAATGGTGAAAATTGTCCACCGGCATCGTCTTGGCTGTCAGCCCACTTGAAGTTAGCACCATCTTCTGGTCAGACAGCTTTGTGTTTATGTGCTTTCAGGTGAAAACGAGCCTTGAATTCAATACAGTGTCCCAGTGTGCATCTATCACCATCAAACGCCAATTAATCTCTGTCAGGGTCGAGCGAATCGTGTTATTGACCTTTGCTTTAGTCTGGTAGAAACAGTGATGGTCTTATTTTTTTTTTCAGCACAGATAGTAGAGAGAAAAAGACAAGCTCTGAGAGTCTAGGATAAAAGTCAAGATGTGTCTGATTCTGTTCAGATCTTCCTCCTCCAGATGTTTATTTATTGTCAAGTCCGGGCTGTGATGCAATTAAAGAATGGTTTGTTAGAATAATGGGTGTGCTGCTAATCAATGAGGCAATATCTGTGCAATATATTCTGCGAAGTTGTTCATGACCTGTTACATAAGATTCAAAATATGGTAGGATGTGTGTGTGTGGTGGTGGTGGGGGGGGATTGGCGGGGGGGACGGGGGTTTGACTTGCTGAAGACTAAAAATGGCCCTCTTGAGAAGTCATACTCCAGGTTTTTTCTTACTAAAATCCTTTTACTCCACATGTTGTTATTATATGGGTGGTGCTACAGACATGGATGTCTGAGGGGAGGCCATAAAATCGTTATTATTGCTTAGAAGAAAAATGTAGTGGAAAAACAACATTGGTCATGAGTTTAGTCGTTCTCTACTTATCCTCCATCCAAGGCAACACACTTCTCCAAACGATGGACGAACTGGAGACCGTCTACGAAAAAGCCTCTTTTACCTTTTTTGGCTCCTGAGGAAATGTTCCAGCTCGGTAATCACCTCGTCGTTGTCTTTAAAATGCCTTCACAACCTGTACAACTGTTTAGAGAGCGGAATTGGCTGGAGCGTTGTCTTGAAGAAGACGAACACCCTTCCTGAGAATTCTACGACGCCTCGGTTTTGACCTTCTAGCAGCATCGTTCTCATTTCCAGACACATAATTTGGCCAAATATTTTCACGTTTTTTTTCACGTTAATTGGAATAATATCACGCCCCTCACATATCATGCACATGGTGCTATAGACATGGATGTATACCATCATCTAAGATTGGATTAGAGCTTGTTCCTGAAGTGGATGTGCTAAACCATGACACTACAGTATCTCCCCTGTGCTTAATTAATGAGCTTTTAGGTTTTGGATTCTGAGCGTATACTTTAATCTGGTCTTCAGATGCTCACAGCTGACGTGTGTTTTGCAACTTTTTGAACCTCTTCAATTGTGAAATTTTTAACCAGGCCCTGTGAAGGTTTTGGTGATGTTATTATCTGGTCTTTTTAGGTTGGTCTTCAGAGCTCTTGCAATGTTTCTCTTAAGTGTTTTCCTCTGATAATGTTCTTGTTTGGTGCTCTTGGCTGTTTGAGGTCTGGTTGTTGGTGCACCACTGATTCCTTTCTTTTTGACAGCATTCCAAATTGTTGTATTTATAATGTAGCTTTACCTTTCACTCTTCTCTCAGCTCCAATCTGGTTTGGTTTTCTGAAACAGACAGCTCTCTGGGCTTCATGATGGTCCTTAAGACTTAAAGTATTATTCTTTTGTTCAAGGTGCCAAAACAACTCACTCCCTTTTGCATTCTTTGTTTTTTTTTTTATTTAATTTTTTAGCGACTTTGAAGTGATTTCAAAGTGATGTAAAATATAATATAATGTTTAGCGCTAAGCAGCTCAGCAAAGAAAACCCACAGCAATCATATATTGTAAACCACAGCAATGCTGAATTCTTTAATCACATGCAGATTAATTAGTTTTTTATCATAGAAACTAACCAGATTCACTGCCATTATTTATCCTCAAATGTAACATTTGGAATCCATTACTGGGGTGTAATAGCTTCAAAGTGGATATCACACCACCACATTATAGATTCTTTTCCAATTTTCCTAATTCTTTACTTATTCAAAGCAAGTCTGAGAAAATAAAGTCCCTTAGCCTTCAGATTATGGATCTTTGAAGTTGAATTGTACGTATCAAACAAAAACATCTCTTTAAAAATCATGTTCAAAGCTCAAATACGTGCCAGACAGTTCTGTTATCTGTCTCAGGTGTTCACTGAATGTTAAATATTCACAGAGAAATGTTTACACAATAAATCATTTAAAATAAAGGGACACCTGCAGGGAAAGTCAAGCTCAGAGTCTGGTAGCTATTCAGAAATTCTGATTGAGATGTTGGGGATAATTGCAGCTCACCGGAAAGCCGGATCTATATAGGTACACACAATAAAGTTATGAAAAAGAAAAGATAAGTTCATGGATTTATTTCTCAACAAATAAATCTAATCCATGAAAACCTATTTTCAGCAAGTGTGCAAGTCTGCTGAGGACTTCATCCAGATGTCTTGTTGAGAGGGTGAATAAAATGGCAAAAGGTTATTCAATAGTATTATTTTTAAGCCTACAGTAGCAGGTTCATAAAGACTGGCATTTCAAAAACATCCATTTTATTTGCTCTTTGAATTGTCTGATGTGCAACAGTTGTGAGTGAATTAAATGCCAAATTGGTCTAGATGCAGTATAAAATAAGTTTGTGGGCCAAACAGTGAATAGTACAGCAAATAGAACAAACGCAGGGATCATGTAGGGAATAATTTCTGCTGTAAGATGAATTGCGAAGCTCAGGAGCAGGAAATCGAGACTATGCAGAACATTATGGATGAACTAATGATTTATTAAAACTTTTTTACAATTTATTTAGCTTAGAAATCCCTTGAAATGGGGTTGACCAAGGATACATAGATGTATGAAGTTTTTGAAGAATTAGTTTAACATTTTTACTTTGTGTGTGCCTACATTTATACAGTTGGCAGGAAGACTTTCCCCAAAGACACTTCAAGCTCAGAGGTAGTCGTCGTTCTCTGGCAGTGAATCCCTTTTTTGGCAACCTCTTGATCTCAACCTCAGAGCTTTAACCACTGAGTTCAGAACTGCCTTCGGGCCTGTAGACCACAATACCATTCATACTGGCCTTGATATTTAAATTCTAAAAAATACACCATTCATATACCTACAGAAACAAACAAAAATTGGTTAAATTGTTTTATGTCTCTTTAAAAGTTTTTTATATTACCTTCTTTAGTGTAATATGCAGATTGAAGGACCTGCATATACTATCTCTGAATAGTGAGAACATCAATGTATACACAATAAAAAAAATTAGCTTCTTTCAATGTTACAAAAAAATTTAAACGTTTAGTATAAAACTCTTTTTGGAGTGTTGAAAATGATCATATAAAATGATAGAAGAACTATGGCTATGGGAAAAAATTCATGCGGATAGTTTTTCCGGGTTGCTGGAGTGGCTGAGAATGTCCGCTTTCATTATACAGTATGAGAGCGGCCGTTAGAGCTGAATCACTGATGTGTCTCTTTCCAATTCATTTTAGATGTAACTGTTTTTATTTATTTGGAGTGTTTCAGTGAATGCACGTCTTTTTTTTTTTTTTCGATATTTATTAATATAATTCATATGTTCACATGTATTTCATTTAGCACATTTTCATGATTCAGTAGTGTTTTTATTTTACTTTTTTTGTTATAAACTTCAGTACTATTTTGGTGTATGTTTGTTTTTTTGTATCCAGTATCTATTTTAAAAACTATTGGTTGATTAATATATTATTGGCAAGTACATTCCAATCGAGCTATCAGTAAAATCCACTATCGATCGACCTTCATAAAACAAAAACTGTATGTCCAGTGGGAAAAAAATAGTTATTTTGAGAATATGACTGGATGGAAGAAATTGGAACTCAGAGCAGAACAAAACAGTTCAGAGCAAGCTTCTTGTCCTGCTGTTGATTCTCACTCCAATAAAAAAAAGCAAGCACACAAGCAGTATGTGTTTATGTTTTCGCTGCCTTTTCTATAATTGTGTTCCATTTCATTCCCAACTTACAGAACCTACTCCATTTCCAGATGGCCATGCAGAACCCCCAGACTCCTCAGGCAGACTTAATCTACTCTCTTCTTTCCATTAATAATTGGTACGATGTGAGCCTGCTGATGTGCCAGAACCTGAATCTTTCCCAATTTGTCTTTCTGCTTCGCAACAACTCGAGATTTCACCTGGGCACCATATTCAACATTTCCAGCAACAGCAGCAACAAAAATGACTTCCAGACATCGCTGCAGAGTCACATGACCTCCATCAAGGACATAACATCCACCATTGTGACTTTCGGATGTGACATTCGGGACATCAAGAGGATCTTCGTAACAATAGCAAAGCTTGGTTTAGTGCTGCCAGACTACCACTGGATTATAGGGGATGCACAGAACGTGGAGGAGTTGAGGACTGACGGGCTGCCAATGGGCATTATGGCGCATGGGCGAATGAGGCAGCCTGCTCTGGATCACTACGTCCAGGACTCTTTGGAGTTTATTGCCAGGGCTGTTGGATCAGCTGCTACTGTGTCTCCAAAGCTGGCTCTTATCCCTGGCATCACAAACTGCATGGTGATTGAGGATAGAAATCTCACCTCAGGAAAATATCTGTCCAGGTAATATTTTATGTATACATACTATAAGTTTACTCTAGCACTGTTCCAAAAATTCGATTTTACAAGCAAACATTTCATAGTGGCATTTTCATATATATTGAGTTTTTCATCTACACACTTCATATACACTTCAGAGCATTTTCCAAAAAAGATGCCATTATATAAGCCCTCTTTTCAAATCTCCAAGGAAAGTTCAGCTATATTGCCAATACCATAGAAGCCCATGGTGTGAAAAATCTTTCTCTGTTTTCTTTAAAATGCATGACTGACATTGTATTGCATGCTTAATCCTCCCCAAAGAACCATTATCTACATATAAGGGGAAAAAAAGAGCATGACAGGTTTTAGAGATGGCTCGGTCCAGGATAAGGCAAGAGGAGAAAATAACAATCTTGTAGCTTTATTATAGTGATTAGAGAGAAATCTGTCAGGGAGCTAAAACTAGCAAAGCAAAATCATTATTTTTGAACTGGGTATTTGCTGTTTATCCGAAGATAATTATCCTTAATAGATACTGAGCTCCATGCTTATTATAGGCAAAGGTTGCTCTGACAAAGTAATAGAAAGACTTCAACTGATTACAGAACTGACATTGTTGTGCAATTGTTCCCCAGGTTTATGGACAACACATCGTTTGATGGGTTAAGTGGCTACATTCATGTTCAGGATGGATCCATTATCTCAGAAAGCCATCACTTTATTTGGAATCTGCAGCATGACCCATTAGGGAACCCTGCATGGACACGACTTGGCAGCTGGAAGCAGGGTAAAGTGGTTCTAGACTATGGTGTTTGGCCTAGCAAGAAACATTCCCACCCAGAAGGAGATCGGAGGCATTCATCCAGGTTGCACCTGCGGGTCGTGACTCTGGTTGAGCACCCGTTTGTATTTACACGAGAGGTGGATGACGATGGTCAATGCCCGGCAGGGCAGCTGTGCCTCGACCCGCTCACCAACGACACAGCGCTTCTTGATGCCCTGTTCCATGACCTGCAGTTGAGGAACAGCACCGTGCCCACCGAGCTCAAGAAGTGCTGCTATGGATATTGCATAGACCTGCTGGAGAAGCTGGCTGAGGATGTGGGTTTTGACTTCGACCTCTATATAGTAGGAGATGGGAAGTATGGTGCCTACAAGAACGGCCGCTGGACAGGCCTGGTGGGTGACCTGCTGAGTGGTGCAGCGCAGCTGGCTGTCACTTCTTTTAGCATCAACTCAGCACGCAGTCAGGTTATCGACTTCACCAGCCCCTTCTTCTCTACCAGCCTGGGCATCCTGGTGAGGACCAGAGACACGGCAGCACCCATCGGCGCCTTCATGTGGCCTTTACACTGGAGTATGTGGCTGGGGATTTTTGCATCTCTTCATGTTACTGCTGTATTTCTGACCCTGTATGAGTGGAAGAGTCCATTTGGGATGACGCCTAAAGGCAGAAACAGGGACCGTGTCTTCTCCTTCTCTTCAGCACTCAATGTTTGCTATGCCATCTTGTTTGGCAGGACAGCTGCCATCAAGCCACCCAAGTGCTGGACAGGCCGCTTTTTAATGAACCTCTGGGCCATATTCTGTCTCTTCTGCCTCTCCACCTACACGGCCAATCTGGCTGCGGTGATGGTCGGGGAAAAGACATACGAGCAGCTTTCAGGTATCCATGACCCCAAGGTAAGACCAGCCTAAGATTATTATCCCAGAATGTTCTAAAAATGGACCAGGAATAGCCTCTGAGTGCCATTGCTACTACTAATAGAAATGATCCTCTACTTTAAGCTCCATCATCCATCGCAAGGTTTTCGATTTGGGACTGTACGAGAAAGCAGTGCTGAGGATTACGTAAAAAAAAGCTTCCCGGAGATGCACGAATACATGAGGCGATATAATGTTCCTACAACCCCTGAAGGAATAGACCACCTTAAGTAAGTCATAAGCATTACAGAACAGGATACTAACTAGAAAATCAATACTTGAATCTAGAGTTGTCCTGTACTGGGTACCAGTGGTGGATGAAGTACACAAACTATGTAGTTGAATTAGAGTAGAGATTTACTGGTAGAATATTACTCCAGTAAACGTAAGTGAAAGTACAAAAGTAGTTGCCTTTAAATTCACTAAAGTATCTAAAGTACTATTATTTATTACGGCAATAATGTTTCTATTATCATTTATGTCACAAGACTCTTTGCTTAATCAACTCAGATTCTGTGACTCTCAGCACACTGATCTATTAATAGAATGATATTAATCAAACACTGATTGATTTCTATTACAATTATCATGAGCCCCAAACCTTCTTTTCTACTACTTCAAAAATACTTAAAAATTAGTTCACGTATGTTGTGTTGAGTTCGAAGCTGGTGTTTCTTCATCATTTGTTACTCTCTAAATGTTCTGCTTGCTGTTGAACTGATGCTGAACTGTATGTTGGTGATCAGTAGATACACCAAGCGGTAATCAAAACTAGTTTAAAACGGAGCGAGCGCTCGACCCTGCTTTGTGTTTGACCAGTTACGTTTTTATCCTCATAAATAAAAAGAAACGCTGATTCCGCAAAATGTAGTAAAAAGTTTGATATTTGACTTTGAAATGTAGTATAGTTAAAGTAAAAGACTCCCCAAATGGAAATACTTCAGTAAAGTACAGATATGTAAAAAGGCTACATAAGGACATTTAGCAATTACATTTACTTTCTTACTGCCCACCACTGCTGGGTACTTCTATACATCTAATAAAATAATGTAACAGTGGAGCTTATTGGTAAAAGACAGGGTAAGAGTGTTTCAGGACTGTGGAGTTCAGCCTACCAAGGCACTCAGATAAACACTATCATAAACACAGGAATGTGCAGACTAGCATCTAGCAATCATAAGCAAATTCATTTCCTGACTGATTGTGTTCTTAGACCTGTGCGCTTTTGATCTCTCAGATCCTCTTTAAGGCTGACCTCGATTCAAAAGTTCCCAAAAATCTGCTAGTGTGGAGTCTGAAAATCCTTCAAACAGCCCCAGATATAATGGGCTTTAGGAGTTTTGTCAACAAAATCAAATAAAATGTTGTGCATGCCATTTTATTTTAAGTCAAGTGCCTGTTTCCGAGATAGCACGCTGTTAGAACAGACATCTGCTAGAAAGTAAGTTTGTCACATAACTGCCTACTATTACTTTCTGGATTTTAATATATAAAAGATCATTTATTCCATAGGGCAAATTATAATCAATGCCATTACAGCGCATTCGGGTCAAGTCTAAATGCTTTTGTTTTAAATTATGAACTGTTTTTGGGGAAAAAGTGACCATTTGTAATCAGCCTGGGATTTTAATTTATTTATAAATATATATTTATTTCTTTTCAGAGATGATCCTCAGAAACTTGATGCTTTTATTATGGATAAAGCCCTCTTAGACTATGAAGTGTCCATTGATGCTGATTGTAAAACTCTTACAGTTGGGAAACCATTTGCAATTGAAGGCAAGTTCATCTCTGATTCTTTCTTCATCTAAATGATGTATTGAGGCTTTCTGTACAGGGAAATGTCAAGAGGGGGGAGGACACAGAGACCCCCAAGGATCTGGCAATACAGGGTCATATTCTGCATTCTAGACATAATGTGGATTTTTTTTATAATCGTATTATTTTAAATGTTTGTGGAATAATGATTTCAGTCAGTTTCAGCCTGCAACATTTATTTAAAACATGAATTTTCAATCGGTTAACATATCACTGACATATTTTTATAGTTTGCATAGATCAAGCCTGTGAAAAGTGTAAGCCCAATTCCAAAAAAGGTGACACTGTGTAATTTCATGTTAATAAAAACAGAATGCAATGATTTGCAAATCTCATAAACCCATATTTTATTTACAATAAATCATAGAAAATATATCTTCAACTGGGGGAAAAGTACATTTTAAGGAAAAATAATATGTTGTTTTGAATATAATGGCTGAAACACGTCTCAAAAAAAGACGGGGCAAGAAAAAAGTAATACAGAATTAAAGGTGGGTAGAGTTTCAACAATCTGTGAAAGACCGTGTCTACAAATTGTGGAAAATTTTCATGATAATGTATCAAATTGCAAAACATTTGAATATCTCATCATTTACAGTACATAATATCGTCAAAAGGTTCAAACAATCTGGACAAGGCTGAAAATTAATATCGGACGCCTGTGATCATTTAAAACGGTCATTATTTTGTCACTGCAATCGTTTCAAGAGCTCGTCAACATCTCCAGAAATAATTGTCAGTAAACACAGTCAGCCACAAATGGAGGTTAAATCTCTATCATGCTAAGTGCGAATATGAAACAAAAAACACAACAAAGGACATCCAGAAGTGTTGAGCGGTTAGATTCATGTATCACCCACATATGGGACAACATTCCTGTCCCAAAACTTCAGCAACTGGTCTCCTCAGTTCACAGATGTATATGTGATCCTACACAGTAGTAAACTTGTCTCAACTTTTTTAAAAACATGTTGCAGCCTTTAAATTTAAAATGAATTTCTGAAATTTGAAAATCAAATTTTTTAATTCGAATGAATTTGAATTTAAAGTCATTTTAAAATGGATTTTAAATTCAAAATTTCCTTTCCTAAAATGGTACAGAATCTCAGTTTAATCATTTGATATCATTTTAGTTTTTATTGTGAATAGCATATGGATTTATGAGATTTGAAAATCATTGCCTTCTGTTTTTATTTAAATTAGAATACACAGCATTCTAACTTTTTTTTGGAAATGGGTTTGTAGTTCATTTTGGCTAATAAAACACAAAATTGAATGGTAATTTATTAAAAAATAATTCAATAACCCGCATTCTGTTTTGGCTCGTTGCTGAATGTAGCCTTAAATGCATCAGATAGACTTTTCCTGACCACCACACACGTGTTGTTAAGTTAGAACTTCTACATACTGTAGCTGCATTTGTATTTTTTTCATATATTCCTTCAATAACCGGTTCAAATAATTGAATTTGCAGGCTATGGAATTGGTCTCAAACAGAACTCACCTCTGACTTCAAATATCTCAGAGCTGGTTAGCCAGTACAAGTCTGATGGATTTATGGACATGCTGCATGATAAGTGGTACAAAGTGGTGCCCTGTGGAAAGCGAAGTTTTGCTGTGACAGAGGTAATGAAATATACATGATCTAACAAATCCCAGTAGTCAATTCATACAGTGCTGCATTCTTAGGATTATTAATAGTCTTTTGGAGTGAATCTAATCTTTACTTTGTTGTGATATCCAGACTTTACAGATGGGGATTAAACATTTCTCAGGGTTATTCGTAATGCTGTGCGTAGGAGTCGCTTTGTCTCTCCTCACCACTATTGCTGAGCACATTGTCCATCGCTGGGTGATACCCAAGATGCAGAACAAGCCACAGTACTGGCTTCATACGAGTCAGGTGAGTCTATTAGTTTGTTTTTCAGACCGATGACCTCAAGTGTAATCTCATTTTATTGCAGCAATGTATTTCGATCATTAATGAAAACCAGTTAGAGGTAATTATATTAGCATTCTCACAGCTGCTCTCTGTGTTGTCTTTAATGACATTTAATACAATTCCTCTGTCAGAGGCTGCATCGAGCACTTAACCCGACCTTCAACGAAGACAAATTATCAACTGTTGCAAAACCGGAAAAAAGGTAAAGAGCCATTACCGCACAGCACGTACAGAAAAAATTACACACCCCTACGAACCAATAATTAAGCCAACAGAGTAATAAGAGTTCAATAGAAACATCAGTGGCTCCAAACTTTCTCTATAATTGTGTCATATTGCGAGTGGTCATGTGACAGGTTCTCATTTAACACATTTTATGTATTGACTTTTTAAAAGCATCGAGAAACGACCCGTTCTTCTGAATTATTCTGCAGTAAAAAGATATGTAACAAAAATATTCTGATAAATATGCGTAAAAATATATACTTAATTAATTGACTTTACTACTTATGAGTGGGTGGCATCCTACTCGAAAGTTTATTTAAGAACTCAAAACATTGCCAGGAAAATAATCCACTTTCAGATTCAATTGTCTTTGGGAAAAAAAAAAGATGAAGCATGCAATTTTTTTTCAAAAATGACTATCAGGGATGTAACTGAGGCTGATGCGATTCGCAAGTTAATGCATAGCCATTGATACAATACATCAAAGATACATCTAAAGTAGCTACCGAGGCGATGCAATTCCCCCCCGAATATGATGCAGTAGAGATCCGATTTCTTAAGAAAAACTATTAAATAAAACCAGATGTTCTTTTCCTGTTGTGTCTCCAGGAAGTTACAGCTCTACCTCTGCCATGTTAATCTGTATTCTATGTGACTCTTCAGCCACGCCTCGGCCTCCGTAGTGTTGTGAAACGTGATATTCACGTAGCAGCAGCAGTGCTGAGAGAACGCACCCGAGATACAGTTTAGCGAGGAGAAATCGATCTACATAGATAATATTGTTCACAGATTATTGGTCACTTTCCAGACAGCCGATGCACCAGTGTAATAATAGCACGTAAATGTAACACTTGAATCATGGTGTTTTTGATCAAATTCATACTTTTACCTTTTTGCTTTCGAGGTGCAACATTGGGAACAACCAGCAAAATCTCTGGAACGTCTGTGAAAACTCGGTCTGCACTGGTCACTCCAATCAAGAAGAGCAGCAGAACAACCTGGAGTGTTTGCAGTGTAAAGAGCTCCCTTCACATTCTCCTCCTCCACCTTCTCCTTCTCCCACTCATCCTTCTCCCATTCCTCCTGCTCCTCCTCAACTGAAGAGACAGCTTCCTCTGCAGTCGAATGGCAAAACAGACTTGCTGGGCCTTGCACACAGCCCCATAGTGCAGGAGCTGACTGACCTGGAGACCCACATTCAGATAATCAAGCAGCAGCTGCAGCTGGCCATGAAGAAGAAAAGGGAGCTGGAACAGTACCAGAGAACCAACATGGCTCCAGAGTCTTAGAGAAACATCTGGAGCCGTTTTTTCGAGACGTCTGTGACTGTGCGAAGTTAACGACGGATTGTTTTGCTTCCTAAATCGAAGCTCTTCATGTTCTTTGGCACATGGTTTTAAAAGAGTATAATATATTTTTTCTTTGTTATTTATTTTTATTTTTTTCTCTTTTTGATTGTTCTTCTCTGGACCAGTTGGTGAGCAGTGAGAAATTTGGATACAAACCCTCTCTTTGCGTTTTCTTTAACGGGAACTCTCTCTTTCTGTGTGTGTGTGTTTGTGTGTGTGTGTGACTGCAATGGGTAGCGAATTGGGAACAGCACTCTGCAGGGGCCAAAGCGCTCTGTGCATCAGAGTGTTAGATGTTTATTTGAAGGTGCCAGATTATGGTATATGATAGCTCCTCCTGCATATCACTATAAAGCACTAAACTGTTTTCTATAAGGAAGCATGAACGCTGTCTCAGCTCTTGAACTGCAAAAGGATTCTAAAACTCTTTAATTAAAATATGCTTTGAAATACATGACGATCTCAGAGGCTCAATCCCATCATTCATCTGCACCACGTTCGGTTTGCCTGAGTTTATTTGGTCTTTAGAGGACATTCTGTCTGCAGGTTTTTTTTTTTACCAAATTGAAACGTGAAAAAAAATATTTCAGTATTTTGAATTTCATATGCAGAAGTGAGTATATGCAACAACAGGATGCACTGTTGATGGAACTAAAGTGCAGAATCAAAATTTGCTCCAGTGTGCTCCAGAGATACCTGCCACACTCGACAGCAGAGAAAGATTGTTCTTCCATGATGCGTTGCATTTTCAGTGTCCCCACTTGGAGAGTACTATGTGTTCTTGGGTTCTGCATTCTCCATATAGGGATTCTCATGTTTTCACCAGCATCTCCAAAACCTGCTGGTAGGTGTATTGGCTATTCTACTGTAGATCCCCCCACACCACACTTTCACCTCTGCTTTCAAGGTGCAACAATTGAAACAACCAATAAAATCTCTGGAACGTCTGTGAGAACTCGGTCTACACTGGTCTGTCCAAACAAGAGGAGCAGAGAAACCAACCTGGAGTGTTTACAGTGTAAAGAGCTCCTTCTCCCTAACAACAGTAATCTCATAAATATTTCTTGTCCTTGTAGCAAAAATGAAATGTTTCAAACTTTTCCAGCATTTTCACTATTGATCTTCTGAACAGGTAGGTGATGGAGAACCAAGGAAACAGTGTTGTTTAAAAAACGAAGTAGATAACATTGATGCCTTGCATCTTCAGGGTTCCCACGTATACTGTGTGTGCATGATTTCTACATTCTCCATGTAGGTTTTCTCAGGATTCTCAGGTTTCATCACAGATTTGATTGAATATGCTGAAAATGATTCCGTGGCCAAAAGTTTAGTGCAGCAGCAAATACACCCACCTCTCCGAACCACACATAACACCCAAACTGCTGTCATTACATTACATGCCTAGTTCTCAACCCAGGTCCAGAAAAACCCACATTTCGTCCTGTACATTACAATGTGTTCCTGCTCATCCACGTGTACATTCAGTCAGGAAGGGATAGTAATTAACTCATTAGATGAAATTAGTTGTTTTTGATGCATGACAAGGTTTAGGATCTAGGATCACGCTTGGGAGCCTGCGCATTAGGTAATAACGTGTGATCCAACACAAATGGGTTATATTAATGGAATTAAACACAGCATGCGAAATCACAGCTCTTGATGCAGAAACTGGCTTTTGCATCAAATAATGGGAAACTTGGAACAACACAGGAAATCGTGTGTTATTAGTTAATTTGTATTGCTTTTGTAAGTCAAATTTCAAAGCAAGTAAAGAAAAGGGGCTGAAATTAATGGTGTTAATTAGTATCTTATTCAGAATACAATCCAGATGTTGTTGTAAAGGGCCTGTTGCAATGCATTTAGAGCACTCGAAAAGTACATACTGTAGTATGGAGTGTAGTAGTGCAGTATAAAGTGTAGTAGTGTAGAATGAAGTGTAGTACTGTGGTAAAAAGTGTAGTACTGTAGTATAAAGTGTAGTAGTGTAGTATGAAGTATAGTACTGTAGTATGGAGTGTAGTAGTGCAGTATAAAGTGTAGTAGTGTAGAATGAAGTATAGTACTGTGGTAAAAAGTGTAGTACTGTAGTATAAAGTGTAGTAGTGTAGTATGAAGTATAGTACTGTGGTAAAAAGTGTAGTACTGTAGTATAAAGTGTACTAGTGTAGTATGAAGTATAGTACTGTAGTATGGAGTGTAGTACTGTAGTATAAAGTGTAGTAGTGTAGTATGAAGTATAGTACTGTGGTAAAAAGTGTAGTACTGTAGTATAAAGTGTACTAGTGTAGTATGAAGTATAGTACTGTAGTATGGAGTGTAGTACTGTAGTATAAAGTGTAGTATGAAGTATAGTACTGTAGTATGGAGTGTAGTAGTGCAGAATAAAGTGTAGTATTGTAGTATGAAGTGTAGTACTGTAGTATGGAGTGTAGTAGTGCAGAATAAAGTGTAGTAGTGTAGTATGAAGTATAGTAGTGCAGTATAAAGTGTAGTAGTGTAGTATGAAGTATAGTACTGTAGTATGGAGTGTAGTACTGTAGTATAAAGTGTAGTATGAAGTGTAGTACTGTAGTATGGAGTGTAGTAGTGCAGAATAAAGTGTAGTAGTGTAGAATGAAGTGTAGTAGTGCAGTATAAAGTGTAGTAGTGTAGTATGAAGTATAGTACTGTAGTATGGAGTGTAGTACTGTAGTATAAAGTATAGTACTGTAGTATAGTAGAAGAAGTACATTTATTTGGCTTTCACTCTCTACTTCTAAAATGTAAACAGAGTCGTCCATTGGTGTTATTTAAGTGTCGGATAATGCTGCTATTTACTCTTGTACAGCTAGCAGTTAGCAATTAGCCACTCAGCAGTAGCAGGCGTTTTTAAAAGCAAACCAAAAACGAGTTAATAGGCACCCTTGCAAACCAGCCAAATGTGTGGTGAGGCAACAACTGCTAGCTTGTTTACACAACTAATGATTAGCCCACACTGATTACAGGCATCAATACGTTCTTGAGGCAACCGTTTGATGATACCACTGAATTTGCATCATTAATTAACAAATGATGGTGATGTAGAGGAGCATTTTATGTAGATGTGTCAAAGCTCGATCACCTTGCTAGCCTGTTTACACACGAGATTAAAATAATCATGAATGGATTTCTGCGTGTAAAAATGCTGCCTGTGAAATGTCCATTTGTAGACTTTCTCACCACTTCTTTCGAAAGGAAATGTTTTCATCTCAGCAAAGTTGATGAAGTTGAAGTGTCAAGAGCCGTCAGATCCATTTCTAAACTTGAGACCTTTCTGGCCCTATAATAAACTATATGGGCCAAAGTATTGGGACACCTAACCTTTCCAGCCATATGTGTTTCTTTCCCAAACAAAGTTTAGAGGCATGCAATTGCATAGAAGTCATCACCTAGGAGATCCACAAAGGCACCTTCATGTAGATACAGTATGCTTTCCATGGTTTGGAGTGGAAGTTCTTCTTTCATAGAGTGCTGACCTCAACCCTATTGGGATAAATGTGGACACTGACTGTACCCCAAACCTTCTCAGCTCACCTACCTCAGTTCCTGACTTTACTAACACCCTTGTGGAATAAGCACAAACATCCTTAAAATCTAGTGGAACATCTTCCCAGAAGAGTGGAGCTTATTATAACGGCAAATGGGATCTACGTGATGTTCAAAAATTAAGCACATACTCTATCCATACTGTACTGTTACGGTCAGGTGTCCACAAACTTTTGCCCATATAGTGTATTAATCCAATAATATCGGCTGTAAATACAGTATATACTGTGTTGGTGAAAAATCAACCGGTCCCAGCTTCCAACTACAGACTATTTATTTGACAGACGAATCAAAAAAATATATTCGGCATTTCAAAAGAATCCATAAAAGAAAAACAACGCACGAGAATGAAACATGTTCGTCAAATGTCTGCGTACTTCCATGCAGTGCTAAAGACATTTTTAAGATGTTATTGGAAAAAAAATTTATCTTTATATTACATAAAAAATTAAATAAAAAAAAAAGAATACCAAAAAACATTCCTGAAGAAATAGCAAGCAATGTCGATCAAAAATGCTTTATACAGATAAAAAATAATACCAAAAATATGATCTTTGTCAAAAAAAATTGACAGGGGGAAGGGAATAAACAGGAATTAAAGAATCCTTTGTACAAATACCACATAACACCGATAGCTGAGTAACATCATATATAGACTTGATTTTGTTGTGATGTAGAACATGACGAGGAAGTCGTAACTCCAGATGTGGAATCGGAAAGAACAGAAGGATAAGCTACAGCACTGTGTTTTACAAAATGTACAAAACACTTGCCTCTAACTTGGTCCAACATAATACTATTTTCTTTGATTTCTTTCTTTTTGTTCCTTTTTTTTATTTATTTTTTACAGTATGCGACAGTACAAAAACATCTTGTGCCTAGAAGTGTTGAGGTGAAGTGAAGGTGACTCTGTGCCGGCCCCTTAGTCAAGTCACTTCAGTCATGGACGCTGAATGGTTCTGAAAGTACACACACACACACACACACACACACACACACACACACACACACATAATTAAGATTGATACATTATTCAAAGCATTATATATAGAAGGATTATTCGGTGTAGAACATTTCGGTCAATTTCTCTCTTAGATGCTCCCTCGGTCTCTGATAACGCATCAATCAGAATAAACCAGAACATGCAGAAAGAAGCGAAAACAAAATCTTGGCTTCTGGGAACTCATTTCTTTTTGAATCAGCCTTTTCATCCATCTAGCTTGTCCTGATAAGAGACACTGACAGCATGCTGAAGGTCTCCCACAGTTCCTACACGTAAAAACATCCAAATCCATTTCACCGGGCGTTTCCGTTAAACGAGCGATCCCAAACTGCGCTGCGACGATGAGCTCGTGTCCTTCAAAAGTTTTTTTGCTCACTATCAGTACAGACGTCTGCTTGGATTTCCTAAACTGTAGGTGGTGTTCCCATTCATTCACACCAGAAAGATCATATTTCCGGTTGTAGATCCTAAAAAATGGTCTGTTGTACTGTAGTTCAGCAGTTTAGCAGATACACACTGGGGGGGAAAGCTGTAATTTTACAAATCTTGAGATTTGAACCACAGCGTGCAGGATTCTGATTGGTCAGAAGGTCCTGACTGATTTTCTGTAAGGTCTATATTAAAGTTCTCATTGGATGAATCTACTTATAATGTGTGTTATTGTAATACTGATACTTTTACAATAGACATGTTTGGAGTTAAGGTTAATTTGATCACAAAAATCCTTCAGAATCCGAATGATTGCTTAAGTGAAACTCAAGGATCTCGAAAAAAGAACTGCTGCGTGACTGTACACGGCAATATATCATCCGACTCAGACAGAGATTAATCGCTGTGCTGTCAGGAACCAGTGCTGACCCCTAACACATCCTAAAAAAAAGAAGCTAAACAAGATTAGAACAAATAGCAGCCTGGAGTGTTGTGATGCAGGTCGAACACACCTACGTGGAATAAGGAACATATTCAATAATTCAGAGCTGAGTATCGATTTCATTTCGCTCTGCTGTGGATTTACAGACGGATCTCGTAAAAACCCGGAGCAATTTGTTGCACATGAATCCTTCATAATGTTACATATGAAAAGTGACCATGTAACGAGCATGTCCTGTGTCCTGCACGTGTCTGTGCTTCACGAGATCCTATTCCACGCCATCCGGAGTCGCTTTCATGAATCATGCAGTGATGAATGAGGAAGACGAATGTTTATACTGTAGGGAAGATCAATCACATCTATTTGTATGACGATGAAGTGGAAAAGCTCTACCTGTGCACTGAGGGTCTCTAGTGGGCTCTCCACACGGGGGAACGTCATGAGCGGGAGACCGCGGTACTCCTCTGTCTTCCTTTTGGTCGGAGTCGAGTGAGCGCCTTTGAAGTTATTCACCACACACAGTCCCTGCAAAGAGAAACGGTGATCAAGATTTATTAATCCATTATGCATTTTTTATATACAGTATACAGACAAAAGTATTGGGACACCTGATTATGGTCTTCTTCCCCAAACTGTTTGAGACACACAAACCTGTTCCAGCATGATGAAACACCAGTGCACAAAGCCAGATCTATGAAGATCTGCTTTACATGGGTTGGAGTGGAAGATCTCCTGCTGTAGAGCTCTGACCTCAACCCTACTGAACACCTTTGGGATGAATGTGAATGCTGACTGCACCCCAGGCCTCCTCACCTTCTCACCTACATCAGTACCTGACTTTACTAACACCCCCTTGTATCTAAACCTCCACAAAATTTAGTGGAACATCTTCTCAGAAGACTGGAGCTCATTCTAACACTAAATATGGACTACATGTGGAATGGGGATGTCTAAAAAGAAGCATGTACACTACCAATCCCTACCAATACCAATCCAATTACAATTTATCTATGACAGATGAGTCTGATAAGAATGAGGCATGCAGCCAAAAGTCTGTGCGTAAATTTTTAAACTGTTACACACAATAGATATTGAGAATAGCGCCATCTGCAGGCATGATTTAAGGATCAGACTTACCAAAAACAGAGCGATGGAGGCTCCCAGGATGAATCCAGCCACGACATCCGAGCAGTGATTTCGGTACTCCGACACCCGCTTCAGCCCTGTAAGGAACGCAGCACACAGCGTCCCCAGACACAACACCGGCTTTGCCAGACGGCTGCTCTTTGTCCTGATGGTGCTCGTGATGTACATCTGAAACACATGTTCACATATTCCAAGGCTCACACACGTTTACATTTATGGCATGATCCAGAGCAACTTACATTTATACAACATTGGGGGTTCAGGGCCTTGCTCAAGGGCCTGTTAGTGGTGGTGGGATTTGAACTCACAACCTTTCAACCTTACTAAAGCACTGAGCTACCACTTCCCTGATGCATACACACCATGGAGGATTCTCTATTCTCTCTTCTACTGTAAACAGCAAACACCATAAGGGTCTTGCTCAGGGACTTGCATTTTGGTGTGGGTGGGATTCAATCTCACGATCTTCAGATCCAATGTCCAATGCCTTAACCACTAAGATTTTCCAACGAATCAGATTTGAACTCAGTAGCATTGTGTGAATTGTAACAACTATGAGGTTTGAGTCACACGATAAAAGAAGCAAATACGAGAGACACTTACAGTGACGTAGACCGCCGAGTAGACGCTGAGCGAGGCGTCTTTAGATGGAAAGGATCTCCTGGCTTGCTCCACCACCACCCGGTTCCCTGTGCAGATGTTGCCGTTGGAGATGAACTGGTGGTTGAGGCGGCACTCGGTGCCTGTGTAATTTGGCTGGCAGACAGTCAGGAAGTACGGTGCCAGGCTTCCTGTCACCACTTGCCCAGCGTTCACAAAGATGTCGGTCGCAAACAGGCCGAACGCAAACACACCTGCGGTAGGGGGAAATGCCAGCAACGTTCATTTAGTCTCGCTGCTCTCAATCAGGATTCGAGTGACACGGCCAAAACAGATTAGAGTTTCTTGGAAGCAAACACGGAGAGGGATTTTTTTTTTGTCCCCCTTTGTGGATTTTCTATTTTCATCAGATGCTGGTGTTGGGAAATCTATACTGTATAAGCACACAATATTTTTGGATTGGACGCCAAGGACCGGTTTAATGTCGGACAATATTTTTCACGGACCGGCCTTCAAGGTGTGGCGGATAAATACAACAAAATAAAATGATACGACCATAAAAACGGGTATTTTCTGAATATGATAATAAACATAAATCCACTGTGTTGTTTTTTGTTTATTTTGCTCTCTTGGGGGTTTGAATTTAGCAGTAATGTATTATGTGTTAGCGGCCGGAGCCCCTTTAAGAAGGTAGTGGATGGAGGTAAGACGTGTGACCGAGGCATCATGACATGCATCAAGAGCGAGTTATAGACACATGTGGTCATTTTTCAAAATAAACCATTCAGAATCAGATTATAAACTACACGTAAATAATGTAATTTATGCGTTCTCTCTGTGCGGCCCGGTACCAATTGACCCACAGAGCGGTGCCAGTCCACGGCCCGGAGGGTTGGGAACCACTGATTTAGATGAAAAATAAAATTTCCTCACAGCATCAAAAGATGTTTCTACCCTTTTTTTTTCTGTCCTCTGCAAAAACATGATGCGATTATCTATCTGCTTGGATCTATGAAAGACGCGATACAGACGCTGGAGCTTCTCGCTGGCTGCCAATAAGCTTGAAGATAGACGGCTAATGACTGCGACCTCCAGAGAAAGAGACCAACAAGCGAAGAGAGGGAGGGGCGGGTGGAACGAAACGTTAAAGAAGTCCTCGTGTCTTCGCACAGCGAGCGAAAATGAATTGAATACAATGGTCCACATCATTGCAATACCAGGCCTCAGTGGGCATCATTATCAGAGTCTCTTCTGAATTATGCATCAGGGTCAAGCAATGTTGCAGGACTACGCTCTCTCAGTCAGACACGAAACCGAGGGGTTTTTGAAGAGTTGAAGCCACATCAAAAAACGAGCCCTCAGTGTTCCTCAAGATGTAAAAAAAAACTGAAATTTTTTTACAGATTATACTGAAGGTCAGTATGTTTTTAATAGTAATGATATTTTAGGAATCAGTTGTTAGCTTTTACGTCACCCGTCCTGTAAACCCTGTCAGAAGCACGTAGGATCACAGAGCAGAGGAATGTCAAAGCTCAAGCCTTTCTGTCTTCTTTTTGTAGTATGTAATAAAATGAAAAAATGGAGCTCATCAAACTCAAGAGACTCAAGAGACTCACCGATAAACCTGATGATCCTGCGAATGAGTGGATTCAGGTAGCAACATTCTCCAGTAACAATCATCTTCTCCTGGGCAATGAGAGCCTCTCTTGTGGATTTCATCATGTACATGGAGATTTCACCAATGAAGATCTGCACACAAATGAGAACAACAACCAGCGAGAATTAAATATGCATTTGCGGAATATTGAAGCAGCTTTTCGTCATCATCTTTATGCATCATTTCAAATGCCGAAAATGTGAACGTGTTTATGATTGCATTTGTTTATGTGGGGAAAAAAGGTAGTATAGAAATAAGGTTTTAAAAATGATCAATCAGACATGTTTTTTTGTTTGGTTTTTTTTTACTATAAAAAATAAACTACAATCCCGTGTCATTCGTCTTTTCATGTTTTTTTTAATACGTTTCTAAAATAATGTGGGTTTCACTGCACATGGATACGCCAGAAGCCAGAAAGAGAACAATACTGCTGCGAGGTTGCTGCAACAACAAGAACAACAAAACTAACAACAGCTGCAACAACAAGAACACCACCTACAACAGCTGCAACAACAAAAACACGACTAACAACAGCTGCAGCAACAAGAACAACAAGACTGACAACAGCTGCAACAATAAGAACACCACCTACAACAGCTGCACTAACAAGAACACCACCTACATGAAAAACAACTCCAGCAACACCACCATCAACAAAAACCAGCATCAGCTGCTACAACATTTACACCACCTACAACATCTGCAACAAGAACAAGACCAGCAACTACTGCAACATCAAGAACACCACCTACAACAGCTGCACCAACAGAAACACCACCTACAGCAAAAACAATACCAGCAACACCACCAGCAACAAAAAGAACACCAACAGCAACAAGAACAGCAGCAACAACAAAAACAACACCAGCACAAACACCACCAACAGAAACAACACCACCACCTGCAGCAACAGGTTTCGACTGAAAAGGCTCAAAGGTTTGAGAACTTTATTTCTGTGGATTCCACCAACCGAACAAATATCCCATCTGACTGTATTCTCTTCATCAGAACATCTCATCGATATGTGAAGCCACTGTCTGGCACTTTCCAGAAGTTTCTCTGAGAGATTGTGCAGCTATCAGGAAGAAGGTCACCACCTGTGTACATAAACGCCAAGAGGAACAGAACAGCAAAATAGTCCAAGCGAGTGGAGAAATCACCTGCAGGCCAGTATGGATTTGAAGCATGTTTTATTCCGGAGGGCAGCACATGATGCTCCTAATGCAAACTCATTTCATCAGCTCAGACTTCTACAACAAAACGCCTCAGCTGATGGGAATTTTAAACAGGATTGTGTATTGTGTTTCAAAACTGTGTTTTTTATGTTAAAAAAGATGATCATGACTAAGATGCAGGGTTTAGTTATATAAGGAATAAAACACAAGGGGGGAAAAATGATGTGGCAATGATCAAATAATGGCATCACACTTTCTTTTTTATCTTCGTAACATTACATTTAATTTTGTAACAGTACTTACAGTTATTACCTTAAAGAAAGCTTCACGAAATCAAGCCGACCTTGTGAATAAGTCGTAAAGGTTTAAAGTTTACACCGAACAGCGGGAGCTGCAGTTACAAGAATAAAAAATGGACACCTGACCAATAAAATTACAGAATTCAGTAGAATTGTGAAGGCGTTGGAAAGTGAAAATCACCCCATTGGCTTGAATATTGTGATTCCATTCACCAGGTTTCGGTAACAGAATGAGTGATTTTACAAATCGAATAAACCCTCATTTTTTTCACAATAGAAGATAAAAAACAAATGTTCAAATGTTCCATTTGAAAGAAAATCTGAGGTAATTTTGAAGATCGGTGGCTGTAACACATCTCAAAAGGGTTCGGGGTTTCTCAGGTTGGTCCCACTCCTCTTCATTCCCGGAAGACTTCCATGGTTTCCGTAAAGAATTTCAAATTTAAATTCATCTGGCTACTGAAGCGTTTTCCACTTTGGCAGATCCTAATCATGCTCACGTGTGGCTTCTTCTTTTCATTACAGAGATTTACCCTGCGTTCGCGGACGGCGAACCGTGTTCACGGTGATATCTGGAGGCGTTTCTGAGCCCATGCAGAGATTTCCATTACAGAATCATGACTGTTTTAATCACAGGCATCCAGCATTGATTATTGCATCTGAAGTTGAGAAAATTTTTCGGAAATTGTTTACACAATTTATAGACGCAGTTTGTGAACCTCTGCCCATCTTCTAACTTGTGAGAGACTCTGCCTCTCTGAGATTCTCTTTAAACACCCAGTCATGTTACTGACCTGTGATGAGGCCAATCAGCATAATTATTTTCAAAATATTCCTTCAGCTCCAGCATTTACTTTCCAGCCTTTTATTCCAGTCCCAATGATTTGGAGTAGATCATCCCCATGTGATGTGTTTTCGATGTTGTATTGTGAATAAAATACAGGTTTATACCCACATCACTGCATTCATCTTATTTACAGTTTACATTTTCCCAACTTTTATGGAATTTGGTGATCAGATATTGAACATCTGGACTGTCCAGTATCAGTTCATCTTAAACTGGATCCTTCAATTCGTCCTGAACCGTATGTTCATACAGAATCAGTTCCACTCTCTTCAGGCTGAGAACGTGAAGTCTTCACCAAAAGCCATGTTCTTTCAAAAGCTACAGCCAATGACACGCTCCTTCACAGCTCTCAAAGCGGTAACGTGTTTTACACGGACAAAAATTATGGGTCAGTATTTGGAAGGCAACGAAAAACATGCGCTCTCTTAAGACTTGATCACAAACATTCGCTCACCAATAAAACACGGGTCAAGTGAAGGGAAAAATCCTATACATTTGTTTTACTCAGACACTGGGAACAGCATCAAGAAGAACAATCGTAATTTTACTTTTACTTAAGTATGTTTTTGTTTGTTGTTGTTGCACTTCCTTCAAATAAAAACAACTAGTTTGAGATTTATATCTTGCTGCTCTTTTGAACTGCACTCGAATCTACTGCCCCCTGCTGTTAAAAAATAGTAACTGCAAGTTTTACTCTGAGTAAATATAATTTATCTTTAATAATAAATATATAATAAAATATCACTTTACTTGTACTTTAAGTACAATTTTATCGAAGTAACTACTTTTACTTGAGTAGAATATTTGTTTACTCCTTCCACCTCTTAAAACCATATATGGAAAGAAAATGTAGGTGTCCCAAAACTTTTGTCCATACGGTGTATATGTGTGTATGATAAAAAAAAAAAAAAGGACTGGGAAAAATTCCACTGTGGAAAATTAACTTGTCATTTTATTGCGTCGTGTTTTTTTATTCTCCTATACTGATCACTTAGCGCCCTCTTGTGGTGAAATCCTTTAGTGCACGTGTGTTTCAGTCTCGACTTCACATTTGCTTTAACACATGTCAAATATTAAAAAATAAAATGATATATAATCCAAATATTAGGATTTTACTTACAATGGTGGTGGGAGCCGCTGCAACCACACAGTAAAGGATGAGCGGAGGGATAAAACTGTTCTCCTCGACGCCAGGGTAAGGCTTCATGAGCTCGGCGTCATTGCAGAAGAAGCCCTGGATGTGGATGCCAAATAAATCGGTGCACTCAAAGTAGTAGGCCAGCAGCACTGTTCCTGCCATGATGACCAGCTGGAGAAAAAAAAACACAGCACAAGACATGTCTGTTACTTTCATATCATACATCTGTATTTCACTCAAACACATCTGCAATCCTTTTTCGTTTGCATTCTTCTTCCCTTCCTATTTTTCAGCTCTTAAAGAGCTTTATCTGCAGGATGATGAAGAAGTTCACTTTCTGAAATGCACAGAACAACCGAGCAAAAAAGAACAAAACCCTCGAGCCTGAACCCCCGATTCTGACTGGAACAACAAACAATTTAAAAAATAGAACGAACTGAAATAAATATATAAAAGGGAACATTCCTCTTCATCTTTATACCACAGGAGATATAAATGCGACCGCTTATGAGGGAAGTTCTCAGGTTGCCCGATGGAGGAAAATCTGCTGCAGTATTTTGTTCACTGCCTGTTTCTCACCAGACAAGTAGTACATCATCACCGGCAGCTGAGCGCCGCATCACCAGCAGCAGCAGTCTGGGCATAAATCAAGAAGCTCTGTTTGCTGCCTGACTCCATTTGTTCATACCTGCTCAGAAATTCCTAAATGTGCTCTAATGCTACATGTCTGAAGATCTGAATGATCTTAAACAACCCTGGTTGAAAAACAAGCACTAAAACACAGACACCAGGTCATTCAGACTTTTTCTTTCAGTGCCTCACATTTAGCTAAAAAAGACTTTAAACAGAAATGAAGCTCTTGGAGATAAAAATAAAAAACTGACCCTGATGCCATCAACCAGATTCACCCTGTTCTGATGAATGCAGACTGGCAGTCCGTCTACATTAAGTGGTGCTGGAACACAACCAGGAGATGGTAAAGGACCTCATCCTTTTAAACAATGGACTATTCTCTGTCTTAAGGTCACTGAAGAGTTTCCGCTCCCTGAAGACCAACACAAAGAGAACGAGGAGGAGTTTCTTCCCTCAGGGCCATTCGGGTCTGAAACCAGAACAACCTCATCTGCCTACATACCTGTTAATATACCTGTATTATTCCTTATTTATTAAATATTAGCAATTCTAAAGCAAAACTACCTCAGGCTGAAGCTGTACAGCACTGCATGTATCTGTACTTGTGCCTGTCAAAAGTATTTGGACAGCTGATTTCTCAGGTGCTTCTTCTCCAAACTGTTACCAAAAGTTAAAGGTATGCAATAGTTTATCAAATGTGTCCTTTACTTCAACTAGGAGACCCAAACCTGTTCTTGAGGTATTGCACTGAAAAGGGACCTGAAGTACGGAAAACCGTCTATTGGCATAGGGATGAAAAAACAGAGCGTCACAGATTTACGGCCTAATAACAGTCCAAGCCGAGATCATACAACTAAAATGAGTCTCAGATCTCCTTAAAAAGTCTGGACCAATCAGATTTATGGTTACCACAAAACCATTTCCCTGAATTAACATTACTATATGTTTTTGGATCTAATCCTGATACTCACACTACAGGAAATGCAGCTGTCAAGCATCTGAATGTCTAAAAAAAAGTAGCCTTTAACTGTCAGGGTTGTACAGGACGTGTCAGATTTCACCCAATATTTCCACCATGCTAAATCACGGCAGCAGAAACTGAAACGCGTGTTTAGCGTTTGCATCATCGTCAACGTGTCTGATGAAATCGTGTAGGTGAGGGCCGTGACATGATCTCACCACCTTGTCGAGGACACACACTGGTGGACAAGGAGAAAGAAAATGTGCTAAAGTAGTATTTTGCTCTAATTCAATCTTGCACTAAAACATTACAGCTGTTTCGGTGGGGCTTCGAATGTTATGGCTGATCGGTGTATAATAATGTCATGATTGTGATGGGTCTGGTAATAACCTACACACTGTGCTTGAGTGTTAGGAGCCCATTCCTTCTCTAATTACTCACGACACAGCAAATCAGATTTCCAACCTGGAGACACATTTGAAGTGTGTGAGTGTAGATAGAGGTGTAAATGCAAATCGGATGCCAGATATTAGCAAAGTCATTAACTCTTACAGCTGATGTTTTTATAATGATGTTTTAGATACAATGCTGGAAAATTCGCCCAATTCTTTTCCAAACTGTTCCCACAAAACTGGAGGATCGGATCTCTACTTCATCAACTCAACTAATTCATCCATCACTGGTCATATTAAACACAAATTGCTTAACAATACAATGTTTTCATAAATTACTCTAAAAAATATGTTAGTAATTATTGTTTATTGCAGCTCCGGCGATTCACAGGAGAGCTTTCTCATAGCCGTGGTGCACATGGAGATACGACCAGCAGATGGTGTGGAATGAAAACAGGGATGGTGTGTTTTATACAGGCAGCTTTATGGTGGAGAATTATATGCATCCAGAGCCTCACTTGCTAACGCAATTTTGTGTGTGTGTGTGTGTGTGTGTCTGTGTGTCTGCATGAGAGGTAGTAAGAAAGAGAAAGACGGAGCAGTATATTTTCTTCCAGCAGGGGTCAGTAGTTGCCCAAAGACAGAAATGTAACAGTAGAAAAAGAAATAAATGCTAAGAGCACAAAAGGTCGAGTTAACACATGGCATGACTATGAAAGTTTATATCCACAAAACTGTACGAGGAAAAATATCTAGCCATGGATATTCCCGGTTAAAACCTACTTCAGAATTAATTGCAATGTCAGCACTAATAATGACACACAGAAGCACATCCAATCCATCATTGCACCAATTAATCATTTCCTCCATTTCTCTGTCTGTGTTTGGCGTACACACCGGTGAGCACATGTCTCTAACGATGTCTGGAGGGTGAGGAGCACAGCTCAGGGCTATGTGGGGCTGGGTGCAGGTTCAGAGATAAATAATTCACTCGGCGCAGCTGTTTCAGGCCAAACAGCTCGACTGTAACAAGCGGTGAAGAGAGAGACAGCAGTGTGAACACAAAAGCAACACCTCACACACCTTCACAACACACAGCACACACTCATGCATACCTGCTGAGCTCCTGGAGTAATGCTTTACATGAATAATTTTAGAACAAAATGAGATTAAATTGTATATACAGATTAGAAACTGGATTAGGAACGACATCATGGCAAAGCATCTGTAGAGTTCGAGGGTCAGCTGTTTCTGAAAGAAATTGGTACATTTCCTCAGGATGAACACTTAATCTGTTTTCTATGTTTTATTGAGAATAATATTTGGGTTTATAAAATTTGCAAATCATTGCATTCTGTTTTTATTAACATTTTGTTTTCACAGTGTCCCAAATTATTTTTTAAATTGGGGTTGTATATATATATATATATATAGACACACACACACACACCAGAATATTAGACAGTTACACACACACACACACACACCAACAACATCAACATTATGACTAACTGCCTAATATTGTGTTGGCCCCCTTTTGTCCTTCGAGCAGCAACATCATGAACTTCTTCAGCTACAGGATCTCCTCTATTGGATCGGACCACTGTTCCTTCATTTGAGCACTTTTGAGCACTGCAGACCAGGAACATCCCACAAGAGCTGCAGTTTTGGAGACGCTCTGACCCAGACGTCTAGACGTCACAGTTTGTCAAACACGCTCAAATCCTTACACTCATTTTTCCTGCTACTAACATCAACTTTGAGGACAAAATGTTCACTTGCTGCCTAATAAATAAATCCACCCACTAACAGGTGCCATGATGAAGAGATCAGTGTTATCCACTGCTTATAATGTCATAATCTTATGTCTGATTGGTGTATAGTATTGTCAAACTGATCTAGTTATAAGCTGTGTAGACAGTGATGACAGGCACTGCTTATTTCCTCTTTTATTCAATCACTTCACACTTCTGTCTGTTTCCAGGTACAATTTGGATCTAATCTAGAAGAACTTTTTTTTATATACTGTTTTAGTTCAACATCACAAAGTTAATGCTCAAAATCAGGCTTCAGGGTTTCCAAGTACCAGAAGTGTTCACAAAATCAATCTGGAATATTCAGACTTCATGACCAGGTATCCAAAAGAGCTCAACTGAGCTGTGTGGGTGGAAGTGAGATCAAATTCTCTCTCCCCAGAAAATAAAAGAAATCAATAAACAAATAAATAAATAAAAGAGGCAGGTGCATGACTTCTTGTTCACCTCCTTGTTTTTACGCTGCCCTGTGATGCAGAATTTTGAAATGATGCAGAATTTGGCTTTTACGCATCACAAAAGGAAGCTTTAAGGATGGATTTGGACCGTCAACAATATCAACAGTATGCAACAATGGCTCAGGACCACAGTTTGCATAAACAGTTCTGCATTTAAAAGCTTACTAATGAACAGTACACCTTAACATGAGATGAGGATGGGTTCCCTTTTGAGTCTGGTTCCTCTCAAGGTTTCTTTCTCATGCCTTCTCCGGGTGCTTTTCCTCAGGAGAGTCGCCACTTGATCACTCGTTAGGAATAAACTTTTAAGTTTACCTTTATAACCTCTTTATCTCTGTGAAGCTGCTTTGAGACAATGTCCAACGTTAAAAGAAAGTTTGTTGAATTAAATTCAATTAAATCGAATCAAATAAAATCTTTCGAATCGACTCAAATTAAACTTAAGCATGTCTTGTGCCTTCTCCTTCCCTGGTTGGTATGGCAGCAAAAAACTGGCTAGTGGTGTGAACGGGCTAAAGCTACATTAAAGAAAATAAAGGTCTTAAAGACGTTGTAAAAATGTTTTCGGAAGACTACGTTCTACCTAGAATAGTGTTCATTTATTCACCTTCAGTAACTGCTGCAGTGTGTGAGGCAGGAGCACAAACTGGACAGGGCATTCTCATGGGGCATCATGTACACACACACACAGACACACACAGAGCACCTAGTGGGCACTTGGCACACAAAGCTTGTCTACTGGCCAGGAATAGGAAGAAACCTGAAAACACTGAGAAAGCTCCCATATGCACAGGAAGAACCTGCAAATCTCTCCACATTGACAATAAATCAAGATCAGGACCGAATCATGGACCCGGGAGCCGTAATGTAACACGGATACCCGATGCACCGCCATTTCGCTTGTTTGATCCTGATATTAAACTCGAAATGTGAATTTATTCCTTGTGGATTACAGGATTTGGGCATAATCTCTTTCTCTCTGTGTTCATGTTATTTAAATCCCCTGTTTGGGTTAAATAACAAACGGTGCACACGCTGACACGGGCTTACTGTCTTAAACTTGACATTGAGGATTGCAAAAGAAGCTGTGAATTATTTTACAGCAGCCTACAAGGTTCCAACAAAATCACAGAGATTCAATATAAAATACATCCTGTGTAACTACAGGCGCAGATGTCAGTCCGAGACCTCGGAGTATCGTGAAAGACAGTCATTTGGGAACACTGAAGAGGACGTCTACACACTCCACCATCAATCACCTTGCTGCAGTTATTTAACTATAATAAGTTGGTGTGTGTGTGTGTGTGTGTGTGTGTGTGTGTGTGTGTGTGTGTGATATAATGCACACACAGCAACCAGCAGATAAACACTTAAAATACATAACAGAAAAACTTAAAAAACTTAACAGAATCATGTAAATGTGCTAATTGAAATAAATTTGAATATATTAAAGATATGAATAAATACTGAGGAAAAAACATGCATTCTAACTGAAACAAAAATATTAACTCCAGATAAATAAAAAGTTACACTCAAAATGTATGAAAGAGACTCGTGGCCTCTCTCGTACTGTATAATGACAGCGGACTTTCTCAGCCACTCCAGCCTCAGAAGCAACCCGGAAAAACTATAGGCTGGGTTTTTGCGGATAGCCGTTTGTTCTCGAAATCGTTTATCAGTGCCGATTAATCAGCAAAACCGAGGAATCAATCGAGCTCTATAGTATACTATTGAATATACAGGAGTTTCTTTGGAAAACTCCATGTACAAGACTAATAGACTCGTCCACACACAAAAACAATGTTATTTATCCAGTCCAGCACAGTGAAGAGTGTCCAGAGCTCTACAGTGAATAGAATAAACATCCACTACATAGGAGGTTGTACCAACACAAAAGAAGCAACACCTCAAGACCAGAATCAGCTGTGTACCTGCATCTGAAGGATATTTTGAGGATTAAAAAAAGTGCACATATTGGACAGAGAAGACAGATGGTTTGAGAAAAGAGTGAAGGAGGCCATCTACGTCCAGGTGAAGATCTGTTTCCTATCCTTTCATCCATCCTGAGAAGATCTAGGCTTATACACACATTGACCAGAAAAGCCAAGTAGGATACAAATTTGTGTAATCCTGCCAACTTTCTTAAGACTGATGATAAGTAGTAATGTGTTTAGATTCAAACTGATAGAATTCACTTTAAATCAACTTCTAGAGAACTGTAACTGGATGACCTGAGAATCTTCACAGACACACTGAATAAACCATCTTTATACAGTAGTTAATGACATAAGGGACATCATTTGGCATACGTCCTCATCCAAAACGACTCGCAATTATCTACATTTTACAGATGAGTTTAAGAAAACCAGCATTGGCAGCTTGGTGGTAGTGCTGAGAACTGAACCCATGATCTTCTGATCAGAAGACCAACATCATATCCAATGAGCTTCCACTTCCCTACAGGCTTCAGACACTATAGGATGAAGTGAAATGGTTTTTCACTGAAACTGTAGTACAGGTACAGTGAACCCTTGTTCTCTACACAATGCTGCATTAAAAAGGAACTACAGTTTTTGTCCAAATAAGTTATTATACGGTCATAATGACAATGCTGTAAAGAAAAATGTAAAAATTAAGAACTTTCAATAATTGTTTTAACATGAATGAATAAACCTTTGATTTTTTTAGGTTTATTGATCTAAAATGTCTCTAAATTTTTTTTGGTGTGTGTCTTTGTGTGATGTTCTATAAATCCTGGCTTTAAAACGTTAAAAGGTATCATGGGATAAAAATAAGTTTAGCCGTGCCAAAATTCAACTCATGACCTCCCGTCCAGAAGTCCAACATCTCAATCACTGAGCTACCACTGCCCACAAAGAAGCCTTGAAACCCCAAACACGAATTCTCAAGAGGAAATTGCAAGAGCAAGCACTGAAATCAGCTCCCAATTTATCCAATATATCCAGCTATCTTATGTACTACGGTCCCATGTCACTGCAAGCCGTCTGAAACAGGCAATAACAGATGGCTCAGGTAGGCTGGTGACCGAGGCTGTAAATGCTGCCTAGAACAGTCAGCAGTTTGCTGCATTTTTTTTTTTACATTTATTTATAGAAATGCGCTGTTTAGTCAGTGCTCTTTTACAGGCCAGGGCTGAAAAAGCCAGAGATGGTGGGTAGAAGTGTCATCATCCTCAGGTGCAAAAAAAAATCAAATAAATCCCTTGCTTACACACATATCAGCAGGGATCTGAGGAATCTGAGGAAAAACACTCCAGGACTTGATCAGCAGTCACAATGTCATCTTTAAGCTCCAGGATTGAACTCTGTCGATCGTCACTAATCCACTGAGCTGCTAGTACTTGTTAAAGAAATAAATAACATGCAATTAACAGTTTTCTGAGGATGGCGCATACACTGCTGAGCTCCTCTCAGTTTTAGGCCCTTCGACCGAATTAGAAAGAGAAGCTCACGGATATGGACATCTTCCAATTCCAGCTGAGTGGATCAGCTCAGGAGGGGAATGGAGTGAACATATGGTACCATATTGCTCAGGCTTCAGTGAGGAGGTCACTTCATGGCAGGGAGGATTCAGAAGCATACACATTTAAATATCATCCAATTTTAGTTGGTAAGCAATGTATCAACCTAAACTGCATTGCAGTGTTAAGTACATCTTTGTTTTCTTAATGACCTTCTTTGGGCCATGAATGTGCCAATATAGAAGAACCGAAGAAACTTTCTTCAGTTTTTCATGACCAGCCGGGAAATGTAGCTCCAGACATGTGTTCCAGACCAGAGCCATATACATTAATAAATCTTCTCAGAATAAAATTAACATATAGAGATCACACATATAGACCAGGATACCATATATATACAGATATATATAGACAGGGTCGTGGGCGGCCGAGGCTCATTGATGAACGTGTGGAGCGAAGGCTGGTCCCTGTGGTTCCGATCCAACAGACGAGCTCCTGTGGCTCAAACTGCTTAAGAAGTTCATGCTATAACTATAACCATATCACCTTTGAAGGACATGCATTTGTCCAGTCAACAACACACTGCATGAAATCATGCAGAAAGCCTTAAAGAGTTGCAGTTACTCTTCACATCAATCATCAAAATTTTACTCAGGAATTATATCCATCTGCCTTTCTATCTGTGTGAGGAGAAAACATGAGCCCAGTATCTCTATCATGGCATGGGTGTTGATGTCAGATGGGTAGGACAAAATAAAATTGCATCCTGTTTTGCAGAAGGACATGCCTGGTTGTTCATGAGCACGGGAAAATGTCTGAGCTTACAGAAGAGCTACAATAACTCAAATAAGCAGCTCTCTACAACTGTGTTGAGCAGAGAAAAACGCATCGTAAAAGCCACACACACACACACACACACACACACACACACACACATACAGCGACTCAACCAGAAAATAACGATTAGAACAAAAACAAGACCATTAATTTTCAGCTAGAGGAGGCGACTTCCAGACGTGAAATGTGATAAAACAACTAGGCGTGGACGTGATCCAGCAACATGGCAAAGATGAGAGAAGTTAAACTGCCACTTGCTGGAAACACAAATAGGTATGAAGACAGAAAAGTCCATTTCCGTGTCCCATTTCCTGATTTGCTGAATGTGAGCTGAGCCACCCAGTGCTTCAAGCAGGAACACCTTCACTTTAGAAACAACTGCATAATACAGACAATTTACAATAAATTGATGTATGTGTAAATGTAGCATGGAAAACAGCAGAAAACTGCTTTGGATGCAATCCATGTCGGCAAATGAACAGAAATCCAATCACAGAAACCATCAAAACATTTCCTTGTATGTATCCAGTGCTGTGTTTTGGTCAGTTCAAACTACTCAGGCCATTCTCGTCAGACCTCCTAATAAAAAGATAATAGTTATACCACCACCAGGACTAGAGGTGGACCCATTCGGTTTTGCCTATTAATCAGCACCGATAGTTGATTGCTGGAACTTTCAGCTATCAGAAAAATCCATACGTAATAAGTTTTTCCAGGTTGCGTCCATTGCTGGGACGGCTTAGAAGGTACGCTGTGGTTACGAGAGCGGCCTCTAGAGGCGAATCACTGACACCATGTGCTGTTTCAGTCAAGCTTTTATTGCCATTTCAACCATATAACGGACGTAGTACACAGTGAAATGAGACATTGTTCCTCCAAAACACTGGTGCTACATAAAACAACACAGAGCTACATCACACAATGTAGAGCTACATAAAACAACACAGAGCTACATCACACAATGTAGAGCTACATAAAACAACACAGAGCTACATCACACAATGTAGAGCTACATAAAACAACACAGAGCTACATCACACAATGTAGAGCTACAAAACAGAACACAGAGCTACATCACACAATGTAGAGCTACAAAACAGAACACAGAGCTACATCACACAATGTAGAGGTACATAACAGAACACAGAGCTACATCACTCAGTGTAGAGCTACATAACAGAACACAGAGCTACATCACACAATGTAGAGCTACATAACAGAACACAGAGCTACATCACACAATGTAGAGGTACATAACAGAACACAGAGCTACATCACACAATGTAGAGGTACATAACAGAACACAGAGCTACATCACACAATGTAGAGCTACATATCAGAGCACAGAGCTACATCACACAATGTAGAGCTACATAACAGAACACAGAGCTAAGGCCTAAAGTAAGTTGTCCTCGCCACATAAAGTGCACAGAGAGCAACCTAGAGCACTATATTTTATTTATTAATTATAATTGATTAATTATATAATTATATTGATTAATTAATATATTTATTCCAATTAGCGAATTTTCATGATTCAGTACTGTTTGTTTTTTTGTTGGTTTTTTTTTATTATAAAACTGGCAGATTGCTGTGGCAGGGATTTGAACACCCAACCATGTCTTTCTTACATTGTACACTAAACACAACAACTGCAAGAAGAAATTAGCAATCATTCTGTCTGTGTTCGCTATGCTAATATTCTGCCTTCATATCCAGAGCTCCAGTATTTAAGCAGCACGGGGAATAGAACAGACGGATGAAGACGAGTGGATGAAGAAATGCACAACCATTTTGTCAGAGTCTGTGAAAGCAAAACGCAGCTGTAGTTTTCACAGTGTTAGAAGCTCTTCAGCGAGATGCCTCAGTGTGTTAGTTCCTTCTGTAACTGTCTGCAATGGAAACCTCCTTACACGACATCACACGGGTGTCTTTTATGCTTTTATATTTATTTTTACATCTTCGAAACCAGGCACCAAAAATGAAAATCTCAGGCAACAATAACATTTTTTATGAGGTTACTTGGCAGATTTTTGCTCATATCAGAGTTGAAAGTAGCATGGGTGAGTTTTAAGACATTTGTATAGCAAATACACGACACGTCGGTTACTACCTGTGTGCTAATATCCTGAATAACATCAACATATGTATTTATACTTTTATAACTAATTTACTTACAATATATCATTTATGTACTTTTTAACATCTTTAATTGCCAGAGCCTTTATAATTATTTACTGTATATATATATTTATATATTTATTTGCTCTTGTCAGTTTGCAGAATTGCTAATATTTGCACTTGTGGTGGAGGCTATAATGCATTTCGTTGCTGTGTACCTGTACTATGCAATGGCAATATCTATCTATCTATCTTTCTATCTATAATTTGTTTGTTTGTTCGTTCGTTCGTTCGTTCGGTAATAACTTGCTGTGTACCTGTACTATGCAATGGCAATATCTATCTATCTATCTATCTATCTATCTATCTATCTATCTATCTATCTATCTATCTATCTATCTATCTATCTATCTATCTATAATTTGTTTGTTCGTTCGTTCGTTCGTTCGGTAATAACTGAGTTGTACTTTTGCTCTTCCCATGATCCGCAAGAAATGCAGCTTTCTGGTGGAAGTCTAACAGTCATACCCATAGGTGAACCAAACTGTTGCCACAAAGCACACAATTGTATAAAATGGCTTTGTTTCCATCACACTAAGATGCCCAAACATGTTTCAGCATGACAATGTGTTTGTGCACAAAGCAAAGTCAAGGTTTGCCAAAGTTGGATTAGAAGAACTCAAGTGTCCTGCACAAAACCCTGACCTCAACCCTACTGATCACATTTGCACCACAGGCCTTCTCATCCCATCAAAATCAACTGTCAATGACAATATTGTTGGGTATTATTACAAGGTGATACGTTGGGCCGTTTAGTGTGTGTTTACAATTTACTATTTTTTTTACTTTGCATTCGTATTTATAAATGTATATCACTCGGAAACAAAGATCCCATACATACACAAAACCTGCTGTTGTTGCTCAGTCCAAACATTCTCATCACAAAGTTAGACTGCACTCAGACAGTTCAGAAAGACTAATGCCAAGCAGCTCAGTTTATCTCCAGGGTGAAGAAAGAGACAAAAATCAATAGAGCCTGACAGCTGGGGAGTTATCTAGGTGGTAAAAAAACTGAGACCATACAATGATAAACTGAAATGTCAGAAAGGGGACAGGGTGTCTCTCTGTGTTTCTATGTAAAGACATCCAAAGAACTGCCAAATGCAATCCATGCAACTTACTCACATCGGGAGCTAAACATGACCATGCATGGGTCTAAGTGAGAAAAGCATGGTACTGTATCAGCATTGTACAGCTTTGAGTTTTCAGGCATTAAAAAAAAACCCTGAGAAGTGATATACGCAGAGCGAGTGTGTCGAAGAAAAGGCAGCTTTGAAGTGTTGCTGGTCCTCAGCGATCAAGGGGATTCGACACCAATTTTAATTAAACGCCCATCCAGCATGGTGAACAGACTCAGTCAACGGTTTTCAAAAAGCTGTAGCGAGTCCTGAAACACAACTGACTGAAAAAACCTTGGCTGAAACCAAGACACAAGGCCTTACCTCCACGAAGATGAAGCACGGTATAATGGAGTAACTACGCTGCATGTTGTCCGAGGCCATTTTCCCAACACGGTCACGTCAACGGAGGTCTGAAAAGACAGAAGGGGAAATGCAGTCAAATTAATGCACAAACCACAGACTACAACTATAACAAGGTATTCTGACAATGATTGATGTTCAACAAAATGCCCAAAGGCAGACATGAGATAATGAATTGAGGGAAACAGACAGGACGACTGAAGGAATTTGTCAACAAGACACTGTTTAATTAAATAAGACATTTCTCCATGTAAATACTGAATGAAAAAGCAATTGGTGCCTACTAAGACTTGCCAAGCTTAGAGACCCCAGGCAAAAAGCCCACACACTCCTTAATATATATAAAAAATAAACAACAAAAAAGTTCAAACACTGTATAAAATGTACTTGCAAAATACATATCAAATGTTTAAACTGGGATTATAAATAATTTCATGAAAAAAAGTAAGGTAAAATTAGACTTTGATGGCTGCAACACGTCTTTTTAAAAGTTGGGACAGGGCCACGTTTACCACTGTGTAGCATCACGTCTTCTGTCTGTGGACATCCGGAAACTGAGGAGACAGGTTGCTGAAGTTTTAGGAGAGGAATGTTGTCCCATATGTGTTTGATACAGTATTCTAGCTGCTCAACAGTTCTGGGTCTTCTTTGTTGTGTTTTTTGTTTCTTGATGAACCACATGTTCAGTACCTGGTCTCTTCCACTACAAAGTCATTTTAATAGATGCAGTATGCAGTTAGCATTATCAAGTTTTTCTTGATAATTCTTAAACTATTATATATTGATGGAGGCTATTCCACAGGCTCTAATACACTCCCATGCTGTCGGAGATATAGCCATATATAGAGTTCCTCAGTTTAAACATTTTATATGTTTTCTATGTTCTGTTGTAAATCAAATATGAGATTTGCAAATCATTACATTTGGTATTTTTATTTTAATTCCTCACAGTGTCCCAACTGTTTTGAAATTGGGGTTGTAGTTCAGAACAGACTTTGGTCAAGTTCCAACATCGTAAGTATAGTAAAATTACCTCAAAAACACGTACATGACAATGAACGAATTGTTATTATATGGCCTCGGCACAAGCGTATTAGGGTTTCTGTTTGGAAAAACTGTTGGTGGTAACATCCTGCTTGTTTGTGCTCTATTTTTAAGACAAACTCTAACGCCCCTTCACTCCACCCTCATATTCTGTTCAGAAAGAAAAATCGCCGCTTTGCATAATTCTAGTCAGTCAGGAGCAAAAAAAAAAAAAAGAGAGAAAGAAAAACAGTCAAACAAAAGCGCTTTGCTTTTTCAATGTATAATAACATATCACTGGTGATAAGGAAAAAGCTGGATGCAGATTTAGAGATGCTGGATGGTTGCTTTTACACAGCCAATAATGTAGAAATCATTTTCTCTCTCAGGGCACCACATAAATCAACCACCTTGTAATGTATGTAAGATAAGCTCACCCCTATCCAGCTAATAATGCTAACACAGAAAGTGAAGCTGTTCTAAGAAAAACAAGACACTAAATGCATTCAGTCGTTGTCGAGAATCAAACTGCACTCACATTAATACGATATATTAAGCAAGAAAACCTGCACAAAGCTCAGTTAAAGCTGTGCTCTATATAATGGGATGCTGTGACACTGCTGTATTCAGGGCTTTCTTCATCTTGTATTTCTGTTTTTTGAGGAGGTCACATTGTGATGTATCAATATCAAAACCGTACCAGTCACACGTCTTCACATAATGCGAATTTTCAGGTTCACCTAAAGTTTAGATTTGCAGCATAGCAACATCCAAAAGTTCGAGCACTGAGCTTCTGGTGTAAAATGGAGGTCGATGGACAAATGTTCTACATGGATGGTCTTGTAGCTTAGTTTTCAAGCAGCTAAATTACCTTTATTTATAGTCATCACATACATTCAACCCAATTCAGATAACTGACAATTAGCAAAGAAGATTCTTATAAGATCTTAGTTTTTTGAAACCGCAATGAAATAAACTGGTATAGCGTCCGCACAACTAGTTTGCACTCTGAAATCAGATTAGGCTTATGTTCTATTTCACTATGGCATTTAAATACCCAACAGTTTAATCAACGAGTGCGTGGAAACACACACTTAGCGATGTTTTAGACATTTGTAGACAGACTGCATTTATAGCAACACACCCATTGTTTTACAGCTTCTTAAAGCTGAGGTGTCAAAAAGTGGTGAAAAGACACCAAAACCAATTTTCCGACAGAAATCCGGCTACATTGACACCCAGGGCATTTTCCCAGATTGCTATACAATCTTAATAGAATGAAGAAAAAGCCTACAAAGAAAACGAAAGTAAACTGAGCTCAGGATTATACCAGGGACCCTGAAGCTACCTACTGCTCTACCATGCTGCCCTATAACTTTCTAATTTCAAGCTAATTTCCCTGAAACGCAATGCGTAACGTTGTTGAAATAAAAAAAAGCATGAAATCATTTGAAGCTCATTAAGACTGCCACCTCCGTTTATGCTTAATGTCTAAAAGGAAATGCTAACTAGCTGCATGGAGAGGATTTATGTAGCCTCAGTGGGAATACAAAACATGCTAAACTTAACTAGCTGTTAGAAAATATAAATGGATGTCTGTTGTACTTAATTGGCAGAAATCCCACAGTGTACAGTTTTACAATAAAGCTCATTTCAAACTTTCTTTCTCTGGAAATCTTCAGGACGACTACACGTTTAAATTAGCCTGTCCAGTCAAATGCTACCTCTTCTCTATTTCTATAATCAAATTAAATAAAGCAGCTTTACACAGTATCTGTGTAAAGCTGCTTTGAAACAATGTTCAATGTTAAAAGCGCTATACAAATAAAAATTGAATTGTAGTATAATAAGAATAAGAAAATAGGAATTGAATTGAAATATGACTATAGCACACTGTTAGCATAAGCCCATATAAACTAACATGTAGCTTAAAGGTACAAGATTTATCACTTATATCGCAGCAAATAACCCAACAAAGCTTACTGGTCCAATGTTAAGCAATTCACATACACGGTTTACTCCTTAATAGCAGAATATAAAGCAGAATCAAGAAAAAACTGGACTGCTTTAAACGTTTGGTCGACCAGGGCTTTGCGTATAAATTTATTTTAAACAGTTCTGATGAAAAACAGCATAAATAATTAGTAATCCGGTTGCGAGATTTCTTTCTTACCATCAATATGCAGATACGGGGAACAAAACTGTTACAGTGTTATGAACTATAAGAATAAAATGATAAAAAATCAATCAAATATAATATTAACGATTTTAATAATAGTTGATTACCAATTGTTAAAATGTGGCATACAACGACTTTTCAATATAATTAAAATTAATATTAATTATATTAATATTTGGTCTTTTCTCTTATCAATTGTCTATTTATTACCACAAAAAGATACAATTCTGTGGCTACAATATAAAAACTATTTGAATTCAATTATATAAATAATTAACATTTAATAATAAATTATTATGAATAAATTATTAATAATAAATATATTATAAAACAATGTATCAAAAGTAAAATAAAATGACTTAGAGTTAAATTAGGCATATTAAGGGAAAGGAGGTTTTTCGAAAGTCCACAATAACTGATTAGGACATGGTCTATAAGCAGAAACATATACTAACTCGTCATGATTGCACAACAACCCAAACAAAAGCTGTTGCGGTGGATTTAAGTAAACGAGAACAACTTCATTAAAAATGATTTTGTTCAAGCACCCATTTGTCAGCTTTTTCGTTTGTAATTGCATAGCATTAATTCCCAGATGTCCTGCAAATTCAATCAGTCCTTCTGCTCAGGAAAACGGTTTACCGCATATACAAGCCGGCCAAATTCCTCTGTTTAATGAAAATGCTATGGAGATGGGACAAGGTGAAGGTCCTTAGGTCCTTTCAAAAACGTATTATTCTGGACTAGATCCAGATGTTTTTACAAGAATCTACAAAGAATATAATTTTCCTCATTCATTCTAACCAGAGTTTACTTTAACAGATTAAAACTAACACTTGAACTTCAGAAATATAGGCAGCATATTAACTCTCCCACAAGAGAAAAGAAAACTGGATCATTGCTACACAAGTTTTAAGGACTTTAAAGGACCTGGGCAGCCTTGGGAACTCTGTAAAATTACTAAAAAAAATTACTAAAAACTAAATTTCTTATAAGCCTGTAGTCAAAACGGTAAAGAGATGGACCAGCGAGAAAAAAAAAGCAGGAACTACAAGACTCTATTGACTGCACTGACTGGAGTGTCTTTGAAGCTGGAACTGACAGTCTGGATGAACTAACTGACACTGTGACATCTTGCATCAGTTTTTGTGAAGAAGTGTGTGTGCCAACCAAAACCATCTGCACATTCAGTAACAACAAGCCATGGTTCACAGCCAAACTTAAACAACTTCAACATGCCAAGGAGGATACCTACAAAGGGGAGGACAAATCCCTGTGTAAGCAGGCCAGGAACCTACAGACAAAGGAGATCAGAATAGCCAAAAGAAGCTACTTTGAAAGGCTAAATAGCAGGTTTTTAGCTAATGACCCTGCATCAGTATGGACAGGCCTGCAAGACATCACAAACTACAGGAGACCACCCCTCCCAACTGAAGCAAACAAAGACCTGGATGATGACCTCAACACCTTCCACTGCAGGTTTGAGAACAATATCTTCACACATTCCACCCCCGCCAGTCCACTGACTGCCCCATCACACCTTTGAGAACCCCTCTTACAACTCCTCCCAGCACTCAAGTTGCGCTCACAATTTGTGAAGAGGACGTACCTCAGCTCTTCCAGAGACAGAAAGCACCTGGCCCAAACAGGTCCATCACCGGACTGAATGACTTAAGGCCTGTTGCTCTGACATCTGTCATCATGAAGACCTTTGAACAGCTGGTATTGGCCCACCTAAAGAATGTAACAGAGCAGCTGCTGGATTCCCTACAGTTTTCGTACTGAGAAAACTACAGTACATTCTCCAACACCTTGATTGCTCAGGGCCATTTGTCCGGATTCTGTTTGTCGACTTCAGTTTGGCGTTTAATACAATAATTTCGAAAACTTTTGACTCCAAATTCCCAAAGCTCACTATACCCCCTGCCATCTGTCAGTTGATCACCAGCTTCCTGATAGGCAGGGAACAACAAATAAGACTGAATGGGTTTACCTCCAGTATTCAAACAGTCAGCACTGGTGCTCCTCAGGGATGTGTCCTTTCCCCACTTCTATTAAACTTCTGAAATTTACAGATGATACTACACTCATTGGAGAGATACAAGATTTTGAAGTGTCTAAATATAAGCAAGAGGTGAAGCGACATGTGCTATGATTCAGTCAGCACAACCTAAAGATAAACACACTTAAAACTGTGGAGATAATAGTGGACTTTAGGAAACACCCCTCAACACTACTCCATCTCACAATATCCGACAGCCCTGTGGCATCTGTGGAGACCTTCAAATTTCTGGGAACTTCCATTTCCCAAGACCTAAAATTCAAAAAAGGCCTAGCAAAGGATGTACTTCTACACCTATTAAGGAAGTCTGGTCTGCCACAGGAGCTGTTGATGCAGTTTTACACTGCAGTCATTGAATCTGTCCTGTGTGCATCCATCGCCATTTGTTTTAGCACAGCAACGAGACAGAACAGGAACAGACTGCAGCAAACAGTTAAACCGGCAGAAAAAATCATTGGTGCTCCCCTGCCCACTCTCCAGGACTTGTACCATACAAGAACCAGAAACCGGGCAGAAAAAATCACTACTGACCCTTCACACGTCTTTTAGCTCCTTCCTTCCTGGCAGGAGCTACAGAACTTTGTTCACCAAACCTGCCAGACACAGGAACGGATTCTTTCCCCAAGCAATCACCCTCATTACTAACTGACCTTAATTATATGACCTGCTTCATATCTATAAGTACTGCACTATCAGAACAGTCAGTCATCACATCATCCCCATATGTTACATACTGTTACTGCTGTATATTCTACAAATGTTCTAAAGTAACCTCTTTTTTCTTACGCACAATACTGCTATTTGCACTACTATGCACTCTCACATTTTATCTACATTACTGATCTGTATATTTTCCTATTTAATACCCATATTGCTTATACTGTCTTGTATTGTCTGTTTTGTCTTGTATAGTCTATAAGATAAATGTATAGTGTTATTTATGTGTGTACTTTTGAGAGACACCAACAGCTGGAACCAAATTTCATGTATGATAATAAAACTGATTCTGAAATATATATATATATGGTCAGGGACAAATTACAAAATTATTGGGGAAAAGAACAAAATTATATTTATTATATTTATTTAAATAATGAGTTTGAATCTAATTTACAATATCAACTTAGTAAACCACACAGTCATTTTATAAGACTTATTTATTTATCGAATGTATTCAAATAATAGTAATAGTAATGATTATTTATTTATTTATTTATTTATTTATTAACAAATAGGCATATACACTTCAAAACCCGATGTTTTTGTCTGAATACTGCAGAATTAAATAGATAATAAACCATAAAGTGTGACACAAGTGTAATGTTTCCTGTTTTTAGAGAAATACAACAGTTCACACTGATGTTCCCTGGTGGTCTGGTGGTTAGGATGTGGTGCTCTCACCACTGCAGGCCCGGGTTTGATCCCCGGTCAGGGAACCACCCCCCAGCCACTTTCAGTGCCGTTCCCAAGCCCAGATGAATGGGGAGGGTTGCGTTAGGAAGAGCATCCAGCGTAAAAACAGCCGAAAGAAAGGTTTTTTTTATAACAGTCCATACTGATAGAACAAAAATATACAGAAATGTGTCGTAGGTGTCATTTAAATCTCAGGTGTTCATTCATTTTTAATAAGTTATTAATTATCTCTTACACAGACACATCACTTCAGTAGGTACGACCCATTTCTAGAAAAACCTAGAAGAAAATATCTGACCAAAAAGTCATTGACAGACTCGAAGACACTTCAGATGAAAACACATACCCAGTAAGTAACTGTGACTGTGTCTAACGCTGATCTGAGTCATCAGACATAATGCCTACCACTTCATGATTTCTTGAATGGTCCTTGGCACAGCTGCAGCAGGTAGTTTTTTAAATCCTAATTGTGTTGATGGATGTTCAAGTTTATTTCTGTAGCGCTTTTCACAATGAACATTGTCTCAAAGCAGCTTTACAGAACTTAAAATTGAATGATGTTTGTTTATCCCTGATGATGAAGCCTGGGGCGACAGTGGCAAGGAAAAACTCTTCGAGAGGAAACAGACTCAAAAGAGGAACCCATCCTCATCTGGGTGACATCACGAGTGTGATTATAAATCTTAAAACAATGAAAGAACCGAAGAGTGAGAACCACCGTGAACACCACCGTAGTGTGAAATTATGATTAAATGTCCTAATACAGTCAGTCGAACTTCTGGAACCAGGAGCTTCTGAGCAACTCCTAAAATAGCTCAACATTTGCAATCATCATATATCCAACACCAGCTTCTCCATGCCAGAGCCTTTAAACACTCAAAGAGGTCCAATGCCCAAACTCTACATGAAGTGGAAACCAAATGGCACTGGTACGTCTCTAGATGGTTCAGGATGTTTGCATGGTCAGCAGCTACTTCTTTGAAGGTTCATAATCATCATGAGGTGGGAAACAACTGGAGCTGGTGCAACATTAGGATGCCAGATGTGTCAGCTCACATCTGAACTTATACACCATTCTGTCCTTTACTAAATCACACACTCTTTTCTTTTAGCTTTACTAGAACATGACTTCTAGGTTTTAAATTTCATGTTGAGAAAACAATATGTTTCTTGTGATGTAAAAAATAATAATAATTGTGGTTGTTTTCTGGCTGTAGATCAATTTGTATTGAATCCTTTTGGGAAAAAAAGCTGCAGCTGTCCAGGAAGGATTTCACACAGCTTGTTGTTCATGTAAAGAAAGAACGGTATCTTTTCCACATTATCGTAAACAGCATTAAAAAAAAAAAAAAAACAAGAGGTCCAATGCCCAAACTCTACATGAAGTGGAAACCAAATGGCACTGGTACGTCTCTAGATGGTTCAGGATGTTTGCATGGTCAGCAGCTACTTCTTTGAAGGTTCATAATCATCATGAGGTGGGAAACAACTGGAGCTGGTGCAACCTCAGTAAACAGCATTAAAAAAAACAAAACAGTATCACGTTCACTTCATCATGTTCAATCTAATTTCATTCGACTGTGGGTATGAATTTACGGCCCTGCTTTCTGAAGAAATGTGTCACTGAAATGAATTTTGACCCAAATAAGAAACTTTGAAGACAGCTGGATTCATGCTAACAGTCTATCATGGGAATTTCATCTGCTGAATGAAAGACGACGTCCATGTTACAAATATCCATGTTATACATAATCTCTCCTTCACTTTACTACAATACTGTAGACATTTCAACATACAAGATTTTGGATAAATAACCAAATATCGAATTAAAAACAAATATATACAGAGAAATCGTACAATTGTAACAAAAAAAAGGTTTTAAGGATTCTTTAAGATTCTATTCAAAAACGGTTTTCTTTTTCAGATGGAGTTCCAAGTAGAAACCTTTAGAAAGCTATGAACCTTGTGAAATTGTGGATAAATTGTGAATTTTTATAACATCAAGGAAATTCTTTTTTTAATTGATTTAAACAATATTAACATTCTTAAAATTGCTAAAAATGAATTCCTTGTTCATTTTTCTTCGATTTACTATTAGCATAATTGTTTGTGAGGTAATTACTTTGACAATAAAATACACTTAAAGGAGTTTAAAAAAGGTTTTACTTGTATATTCTGTTCAGATTATGCCATTTTATAATCAAGGTGATTATCAAAGCTGAATTAAACACATCATCCCAAACCCTGCATTAATGCTGCATTCGGCTCGCAAGAGTGACGTTTGTATTCAGATTTATGTATGTATTTTTGCGTTGGCTAATCAGGCTACAAATAAACATAAAAACCTTTGCTAGCAACAATCCAGCCAGCTGAAATTAGTAATAAAGCATTTACATACAAAAAAGAAAACTAAATTTAAAGTTTTGTAATGGAATGTTTAGTTATTACAGCTTCCTACAGTAGTTTTGTTCTGATTGGCTGAGAATAAGCCATATATGCTTACAAAAGGGACAGCTGAACTTCAGCACACATCTTGAAATCTCTTCGTCAGTCTCTAGAGGATTCCTACGTCTCTGTCTCTGTCTCTGTCTGTGTGATCAAGCTGCCTCCTGAGGGACAAACCATGACTCACCTGTCATCTAAAACCCAGCGAATCAGCAAGTCTCCCTGACTGCCATTAGCGTAATGTGATAGCAGTTAGCACACAATCATAGCAACTGAGTTTCGTAAGTCAGTTTCAGTTAAATCTGGGAAAACAAACCATGTGGGATTTGGGGAGATTTCATTTTATTGTATTGAGAGTTATATTGCGAATTGTACTACTACTAATAATGACGGATAGCATCACTTTATGTTGGATTATTTGAAGTAAATAAAAAAAGGTCAGATAATTGTATAAGAAACATTATTATATAAAATCCAAATTGGGCTGAGACACACAATTCACAATTTATGAGCCAAAACAAAAATTTTAACTCAAATTTAACCCATTTGGGGCTGGAATTTCGAAACCACTTAGCCCAAATTTGGTCATAATGTACCTCTGACCTTCTAAAATCAGTGTGCCAAAATGTACAACCTTTTACCAAATGGTTCAACTGGTTGTTATGGACAACCTAGCCAAGAGAAGAAGAAAAGGTGTTTTGGCCCCTAATAGCCGCAACAGAATTTCTCAGGAGCAGTACCCGTGTATCTGGGTAACTTACAATACCTCATGGAGGACCACTGGCCGATTCAACTTTGTCCAATTAGTCAAGCGGGACCCTGTTAATCAGTAAATGAATATTGATTCATTTAGAACATGCTGAGGTATTGGCTGAGGTAATGAGGTCATTATAAGGGTAATAACAATGTATATGTCAGTCTATGCTGGCAAGCATGACATCACAATTACCATATCATCATACATTTGATGAGTCAGGTAGAGAACTGGGCAAGTCAAAGCCCCAACATGTTCGAATGTCTTATGGAAAACTATGGGGAATACACGGTTGGGTCGAAATCATGTAGCCACAGACTTCATCCTCGATCCTCTCCTGATAATCATGTTCACATCATGTTCAAATCGTCGACCGAATTGCCATTTGCTTGTTGCATGTGAAGACATTACTCAAGCTTGGATGCTGTCTTTATATTTTGCTCAATGAAGTGTTTAACTGTGAGGTAACTGGGTGTCGAGTTATATAACAGCATTTGTGCTGCACTGTTCTCTTACTTGCTTCGTATAGCACTGTTTTCCATCGCATTCCTGCTCCGGGAGTCTTTGTCTAGAAATCCATTCTAATACATAAACTTCACACATTTAAAATAAAGATCAAATTCCACAATAATACATTGATTTCTACCAAACAGTCACACAAGATTCACCGTTTTCAAGGTTTTTTTTTGCACCATGAACAACATTGTTATCTCATTTGTGAGTCCTATATTTTAATGAAGTTTTCACTTCCGCCGGTTGCAGGATTAAACTTGTGAAAACCATTTGTCCGCCAGTGCAAATGATGACCTTTAGATAGCATATAAAGTGCAGAGTATGTTAGATTAGCTCAGGGTCTTGGTTCAAGAATCCATAAATATCGGATAATATTCATGAAGGAACTTTACTGGATGCAATTATAGCTATAAAAAGAAAAAAGAAAATCTTTTTTGTTTTAATACGCAAAAAAAAAAATGCTAATTAATTCCAGAACAGCTGAAAAATATTGTGAAATGCTTTGTGCATCCGTTTGACCTGTTTACAAAATGAAGGCATACTAATGAGGGACTCGGGCAGTCGAGCAGAAATCTTTTTTTGGCTGGCGTGAATGCCAAGCTCTGCACACGAACAAAAAACGCCTCGAAACCTCTGCACTTCAATATCTATTTACATTCAGCACGATCTAACAATAGGAGAAAATCCATTACTGACTCACACTGGGAAGTCGGCGCCTGCCTGGGAAAAGCATTCTGCAAACGAGATGCAGCAACCCACGTGCACTTCAGGTGCTGGGTAATTAAAAACTTGACGGAGGTGTTTTACATTAACCGCCTCGATGAATTAGAGTGCGAGATAGAACAGAGGGTTCTCGTGGATATGTAAAACCTGCTATTGTGCCAGACTTGGTGCCATTAATCATCCGGCGTCTAGGAGATGCTGTACTGGACTTCACACTCCAGGAGCATTAGATCATACAGGGTTTATCACATTTCCAATATGACTGGAGGGGATTTTATTACGACTGGGCCACTACATAAACATGTTCTTTCAGAAGTCCCTGCGCTATTACTTACAACACAACAAAAGCTATGTCGGGATGCCATTTGTGTTCTACTGACACTCTATATTAGGGATGTGCATCTCCATAACTGAACCGACACACAGCCAACGACGCGATACATTAAAGATACATATGAAGCAGCTATTGGTGCAATACGATTCACCCTATTACAATGCGATATCCGATTTCCATTCAACACAATGTTATGCAGTTTAATATGGTACAAATAGTTTAATTGTTTTGGGTTCAGACAGACTACAAATCATCAGTTTACCTAAACGCCTTCTGAATTCTAAAGCATGGCCTTTTCACAAACAGTTAACTATAAAAATGTTCTGTTCTGTCTCCAGGAAGATGCAGCTCTACCTCTGCCATGTTAATCTGTATTCTATGTGACTCTCAGGAGGGTCTCCGTAGTGTTGTGATGCATCATATTCACGTAGCAGCAGCAGTGCTGAGAGAACCCGCTCGAGAAATCAGTCTACATATAAAATATCGGTCACAATTTATTATTTTTTTCAATAATAAAAGTATAATTACCGTATTTTTCGGACTATAAGCCGCTACTTTTTTTCCACGTTTTTTGAACCCCGCAGCCATAACATTAGACCAATGAAACGGTAAACAATGACTTTCTTGGTCGGCTACTGTTTAGATACAAGCCGTTGTAACGTTTAGCTCACTTCTGGCATGCTATTCCCAAAATACCTCTATGCTCCTAAAGGAAGCGCAACATATTTCACCCATTACACCATGTGTACAATACAGTAGTGTAGACACCTGCGGTTTATAGACAGGTGCGGCTTATTTATGTTAAAAATAAAAATATTTGTCAAATTCAGTGGGTGAGGCTTATATATGGGTGCGCTTTATAGTCCGGAAATTACGCTACAGGGAAATAAATATATTTTATGCGCTAAAATGCAAATTTGATGTGCACTTTTTAAAATCAATGCATCACTAACTTTATGCTGATGCACTGATGCGAATCGGTGAATCTTAACATCCCTAGTATATTATAATGTAAATATACCGAATGGAAAGAAAAGGTCAAATGCACAGTGACCAGACAAAAAATTGTCTGCCATAACATGCTCATGTTTATGCTAAATTCCTTAACACCCATAAATAATTATCAAACCCCACTTCAAAATCTATTATAATTCAGATGTATTATTGCATTAAGGTGTACACCCATTCATCACCTCATGCTTGAAACATCTATATTTCAGGAGTTTTCTCAGCACAATAACTTCTATGAAATAGTCTGAATGGTCAGATGTTTGAACAAGAAGTAGCATCATCCCAATATCCTGATATTGTGATGCTGATTGACACTGAAGGTACAGCCATGTTATGCAAATGATTTGTCTGAATGTCAATTATTGATGAAAGAAAATGTGCTGAAGAAAATCAATAGAATGTCCTCAATGTCCTCATGCTATTAACATGTTATTAACGCTAGTTAAGGACATTACGTATTTTCTATTTCCATGCAAAAAAAATAAATAATCTGTGGATGCCTGGGGCGAGGTAAACATTAAATGCTTGCTTTATTAGATTCAGTGTTAGAAAATTATTTTGTAAAACACAAAATGCATTGAAAATCTAGTAAAAAAATAACGAGTTGATTCAAAAGGTCTGGACTAGCCCAAAACTTCACATCACAGACCGTTCCAATCACCTCGCTCAGAAAACACAGCCCTGGACAGCACAACATTAGCCAGAGTTCAATAAATGAATGCTAATGTAGTGTTTAAATGCATGAGAACTTTTCCATTTGTACAGCATCGAAACAAATCTAGTGTTGAGCAACAACACTCATTAAGCTGGCTACTGAGTCAGAAACCTTGATTTTATTACCCTGCCTTGTTTTAATCCTCATATATACTCCATGCAAACAACACACCCGGTGGAACAGAGGTTTTATATTAACTATATTCCTACACATCAACAAATGGACGGCAAAATGGCAAATTATTAAGCTTTTAAGAGGGTTAACAAGAAATCATTGTTTAGAAAATGAGAATGAATTTAGCAAATGCACTCCTGAGAACCCCTGTGGTGCTTGTTTACTTTTGATGCAGCGAACCGGTGTGGGAAAAGCTACGGGGAAATTCGCATAAATGTTCTTCTCGTGCACAAAAGCAGAGATCAGATCATCTTTAGTTCTTATTAACAATGTACCAATACTAAAGGTAGCTTCCATATATGCAGGAAAATGTGTACAGAAATCCAGATAAAGGTGCCTTTTACCTGGTAGGCACTTTTACCTTAGGTTAGGAAGCTTGGGTCAGATGCCTGGAGCGTAGAGGGTTAAGGGACTCAAGAGCTTGGCGATACAGGGGCCTTGAAAACCTCGACCTTCTGATCAGTAATACAGAGCCGTAACCACTAAGCTTCCCCTCAACAATTACACCCTTTTATAATGCATTTATGAGAACCGTCTGCCATATAAATATGAGGTGGTATCAAAAAGACTCGCTCTGTTTATAAGAAAGTACTTTATTTATCTATGTTTACACACTATCACCTTCAAATCTAGTTCCCTTGCACACACAGCATTCCGGCTACTTCTGGAATGTGTCTTGGAAGTCTTCTGCGATTCGTGCTGAATCTCCACAACGGTGTCAAATCCTTTGTTCTAACTTGCTGTCCGTGATGAAATGATGGCACTGGGGTATAAGCAAACAAGAGCTTTTCACCAGCAAGAGAGTGGAGATACTGAATCTCAGTAATCACAGCTGCAATGTTCAGTATCACTGCAGAATGTCAGAGCAACATTGCTTTTATACAACAGTTCTATATGCAATAGATTATTGTTGAGTAAATGGCATTTCAAACCTAATATGGACAGATGATATATTTATTTTTGCTCCACTATCAGAAGAGCTACAGTCACTTCACAGGACACAGGTGGCTAATTGGAAACTCACACTGATTCGTCTATTGCTGTTGAAAAAAAGAAGGTTATATTCCTAAAATATATTGTTTTCTATACCTGTAGATGAGGTCATTAACTCTGCTTTAGAACTGTTTTGAACTATTTTTAGAACTGGAATTTTAATAATGATCATAGATGATTGGAACTGTACAATAGAATTATTAGACTGGGACTAGCAGTTTTACAAGAAGCATTTTTCTGCACCAAAAGTTGGATAAATGACGACTAATCAAGAATAAATTCCGTCAGCTAGGAACAAAACCTACACACAACTGAAACTAAAACCCTTCTAATACTTAAACTGATCAATATCAACCTAAAGCATGACATATGGTTGACCCCTAACCACAGGATCACGTTTCATCCCTGAGTGATCCTCTGCACATGGTTTAAAAGATGGTTTGGGTTCTTTCTTGAAACTTGACCATTAGCAGATTAGTACACAGAAGGTGTGTTTGACAGGGAAAAATAAACAAACCGTGCAGAACTCTTCAGGTGTCCCTGGAAAGAAATCTAATGACCACCAAGAAAAGGTTACAATGAATTGAACAAAAGTTCAATTACCGGTTCTGAGACCGAACAAATACTCACATCCTCATGTTTTAAAAGACTCTGATAAAAGTTAAAGTTCTGACTGCACCTTTTTTTACTCAAGTTAAAGTAAAGACATGTACTTAAGTAAAAATTTGTCATTACTACTACCTGTTTTAGTGTCATGCCAGAAACTGAACCTTAAATCATATTAATATATTAATATAAAAACATTTTAAATGCTGCTACCTAATGAAATTATTCATGTTTACATCACTGACATCCTCTGTCTCATCCTTATTTTACTTTTTACCGCCTTCTGCCGCGCTCATCATTCGCTTCGTAGTCTAGTCTGCGTCTGTGGTGTGTGTTAGAGCCAAGAAATGATACACCAGTGGTGGATTGAAAAAGTCGGCGCACAATAAGACGAAAAAATATTGATAATTTCACCAAATAGATTCAAACTAAAGTTACGATTCTGGTTTGACAATGCAAGAAGTGGAAAATACTGATATTTGTGTAAAAAATTTAATGAGTGAAAGGAAAAATAAATAGTGAAATAAAGTGCGGACTCCAGAAAAATCTGCTCAACGAATTTGTACTTTGTTACTTCCCGTCTCTGGACCGGTTTCCAGGTTGGTCACTACTTCACTAAACTGTTTACCAAAGCGTTCTAATCTGCATTCCTGTTTCGGGTTGCAAAGGAGCAGAAAATTGCTGGGTAATTTCTGGAAAATTTCCGGAAACTTCCATTGGAACCTTATTTTGGGAATTATTTTTAATATTCCAAGTCTAAACCTTATCAGGAATATATAAGAATTGTTTGGGGAATTAATTGGAAATTTTGGGAAATTTGTAAAAACTTTCATATACAATCATAAATCTAAACATTTTGTTTGGTCATGAGGTGATGCATGCAAAATAATAGCGATTTTAAAAATTACATATTTTGACTTTTATTTAATTGTTAGTATAATTTTTTCCCACAGTAGCTTACACACAGCACAAGGAAGTTTTCAACATAGATTTATGTAATATTTATTTAATTTACATAAATACTCACCAAGATGGAAATTCTTTTGGCATTATTTTGTGTGCAGGAGTCAATAAATTCTGTGTTACTGCATGTTACTGTATATCTAAGTTTATCCTGCAAGATATATTATTAAATACATTTAAATTCCATATAATATGCTAAACTGTAATTTTGGAAATTCCAAGCTTATTTCGTTAATTCCCATGGAAAGTTTCCAGTTTTTAAAATTCCTGAAATTTTGCATGTTAGATTCGGGATGTTAGATTCCTGCTAGAACTCGTTTCTGGAGTTAAACTGAGTTAAATCTGGTGTTCTCCGAGCAAGAAACACAGTGACACAGTGTAGGCCAGTGAATCTCCAGGGTTCTGCTCCAGAAAGCAGGATTTCTGATTTAGCCTGATTAATGTATGTAAATCAAGATTAGCCAAAATCTAGAGATTTGTCTTCCTGTAAAAAGGATTAAACCGTCCTTGAAAATGTCTGCTCTGATATTAAGGTGCAAAACCCTCTACAGTATTCAAGCACTCACAATCCAAACGTAGGTTTAATTAGCAAGATTTAATGTCGCGAGATTTCATGCTACGAGATCTCGTGATATTAAAACGTTATGTTGGGACCGTGATAAGATTTCTCGTGAGGGTTAAATTGACGCTTACGGCGCTCTAAAATCGTTTGCATGACAGCGTTTTGTTTATCCGGTGGAAGGAGGGGAAATCGTGACAGACAATGCTTCTGCATGTCACCTTCCACACTCAAGCACCAGAGCCACGACAAAACCAAACGACAGAGACGTTTTCATTGGTTCTCACTGCAGCTGATTCGGTATGAAGCCATTTTCTCTAGTGAGAAATCTGGAATTGGTAGAGAGAAAACGGCTCTATACACTATATCCTTTACTGTCTCCACTTTCCAATGCATAGCTTTCCGTCCCTGTTACCTCTGTTCCTTTTAAGCTGCAGCAGACACAGTTCCTGCCTGAAGGAACACACATATTTATGTTCTTGAAAAAAGAACTTGACAATATTTTAGGCTGTGTCTCTTAGCGCTGTTTTACGCTTTAATAAATATTTGGTGAATTGCACGCACATTTCATGAGAGAACTACTTTCATTGTAGCTGCTATTCTTGTTTGTTTGTTTGTTTTTGTGCACTCATTTGTGTTATATTTTTATCTCCAATTTGTGGACCGGAAGTCCAAAGATCTTGTGTGAAAACATACAGAGGAGAAGCCAGTCAGATGAACGTGTGGCAAAACATTTAACATATTTTGCTTTTACCGCATAATTAAAGTGGAAGCGAGGTGACGTTCGCTACAAGTTGATTTCAAAATGCACCTGAATTGTTTTTGTGACATTCGGTCGAACAAATAAAAATGTCCTTGAAAAATAGTGTGTAAAAATCACGCCCCGTCTCTTTCTCATGAACCCAATCTTGTGTCTCGTCTCGTCTCGTGAGCCAAGAAACGAACACAGAAGCATTAGCTATCAGAAAAAAAGGCTGTTATAAACTACTCCTTACACAAACCTACTGATCTCCTACTAGAAAATATTCTGTCACTGCTAAAGCATTTAAAGTTCAAGTGTAAACGTACAATTCTGACCTATACGGAGCTCTGCTTTCTCTAATCTGTTATTAATCAATAAATAAATACATTAACACTGGATTTGGCAACGTCAACAAGGAATTAAAATGAAAGCCCTGATGCTAAAAGTGACCCGTGGTCTCTTTACAGAGTTCCTTACCATTTGAGACCGCTCGCTGCTGGTGAAGATGGTTCCACATAAATCCTTGAAGGTTCTAAGCAGGGTTCCAGTTATAAACCATATTGATGAGATTTGGACTGTAATTAACATAATAAGTCTGAGGAACAGTTTTTTTGCATTCAGGTGTCCATCACTGAACATTTGATAACCTCAACAGTGATGGAATTGTAGTGAAAAGACATTGTTAATACACACATGAGTCTGTTTCCTCTCAAGGTTTTCTCCTTTTACCACCTCATGGAGTTTTTCCCCATTCTTTTAATCCAATCTTTAATGTTTTGCCATGAAAACGAAACCAGATCATGCACGTATTGTACACACAAGATCGCGAGCGTCATACTCATGACGTTTCTTCGAACGTGTGTCGAGTAACCGTGCCAGGTTTCTGCAAGCTTCTGTAGCTAAGAGGACCGCAAATATAAGTCAATCCCTATTTCTCAGATATTGGTGGAAACATTCACAAGACATGACCTTCAACCAAAAAAAACTCATCACAAATGTTTCTCAACGTGTCCATGAACATGCTTCATTATTCATATCGAAATATACGACTATATATATATATATATATATATGTATTTTTTTTACTTATAAAATAGCATTACATCCACACAGTTAAAGTCTCTGATTCAATCCTGAGCTTGAGTTTCTATCAGTTTGGTGTTTCGCATGTTCTCCTTTCATCCATCTAGGTTTTCTGGATTCTCCGGTTTCGTTCCACCTCTCAAAAACGTGCCCAGAGTGTTGGACCCCACATCACGTGCCACTTGGGTGTCATTCCAACTCACAGCTAACGTTCCCGGGACGTGTTCTGTATCCGCATGTGAGTCAAGCAGTCACTGAACATGAACGAATGATGATGAATGAAAAGAGGTTATTCAGTGGTTCTTTAGGTGGTTTCTTTAAACGATGGTTCTAGCGTTGTAAATATTCTACATGTGATGTAGGTTTTTCTCGATTATTAAAAGGTTTCCTCACTGGAGAACACCAAGGAACTGTTCTGAAGGCCATATTTAACCGTGTGTAGAAGGTGGGGAGAAATATTTGGAATAAAAAATTTAAAAAAAGTAAAATATTTAACATTTCAGGTGAGAAATGGAGGTGAAATCTTCCATGGAGACAGGTGTGTGTGTGTGTGTGTGTGTGTGTGTGTGTGTGTGTGTGTGTGTGTGGATCCTCCTTAGTCTCAAAGGGGAAGCTCCCTGGGAAAACATGCTCCTCTCTAACATGCAAATTTCCACTTAGGAACTGAAAACCCAAATTTGCTGCAGGCTCGTGCATAAAGCTCCTTTCCTCAACACCTCTACACGAACCATGAGAGCTCGTGCACACGCCGATCGGACGATCACGGACACGAGAACACACGCGAAGCGCGCGACGCACAATGGCAGGTTGCAAAGAGGCACGACACGACGCGCGAGCCATTCCGTCCCTCCGCAAGCTCGCGCCTTATCTCATCTCGTCTTATCTTATCTCATCTCTTTGAACTTACCGCGCTATTGCTGTGTCCTTACACTCCGACCAGGATGCACAATCCATCAAAGGGGGAAAAAAGAACTACTCCATGGTGCTTTTCGGTGCTACAGTGTTTCCTCCGAGTCTCAGCTCGGTGATTAGACTCAGTGCTGAACGCTAGAGGAGCTGATATTCACACACGCGCGCACACACACACACACACACAAGCACGAGGAGAGAGAGAGGGTGTGTGTGTGTGTGTGTGAGGAGGAGAGCGCCCACACACACACTTTTCAGTGAAGTAGAACATCCCTGCGATGCCCTTCGAGATGAAAAATCACCATGCACCAGTTACAGCGTCATTTTTATCCCATTATTTGTACTTTTGATTGGCGCGTTTGGCACCTGCACGCGCGTGGGTTGGTTCTTCTCCAGTCCAGAGAGCAGTTCGTGACTGCAAACCAAACGCTGGGTTTTAGATCACACTCCTATGCAACTTGCATGGCGACTTGCTGCATTGGATTAGTAGCCCAATGCATATTTTTGAAATTGGTGCATGCATCATGTGATCATTTCAGCACGAGATAAATGTTTTCTGGTTTTCTCCAATATTTCAATATAATATTCTTCCAGTATGTCTCAAAAGTGCATCTGTATTATTTTCCATTAAGATCATTTAAAGTTTTATTTTGGACTTTGGCAAAGCGCTTCAATGTAAGATGTGCAGAAACTTCAGAGGGTAATGAGATCAGACTGATCCGTAGGCTTGCTGATTAAGTCTGGTGTAATTAATGAGGCAGTCTGGAGGTCTTTAAGGGGTGCAAATCAGAATCAAAGTTACAACAAAACCAGTATTTAGTTGACACCTTAAACCAAAACATCTCATGCTATATAACAGAGCAGTTGAGCTCCTGAGGTTCCAGTGACCACTGTTCCCTCTCCCTTCCGTGAATCTTCCCACTTCTTCCAGGCCTGTCTCTGGATAGTGTTCTCTTCGTTTGGAGGCCACTCTGTGCAGCTTGGGACGGTTTCTCATCAACGCCTTGGGTGGTTCCATGAAATTTCGGAGTAAGAACAGGAGCTTTGAGGATGGATTTGGACTGTAGTTAATGTCAACACTCTGCTACACTGACTCAGGACTACAGTTCACTTCTGATCATCATCACTGCCCCCCGCAACATCGTATATCTGCTATAAATGGACATTCGGTGCAACCCAGATGAGGATGGGTTCCCTCTTGAGTCTTGGGTTCCTCTCAAGGTTTCTTCCTTATGCCATCTCGAGGAGTTTTTCCTTCACCACAGTATCTGTGTAAAGCTGCTTTGAGACAATGTTCATTGTTAAAAGCGCAATACAAATAAAAATGAATTGAATTGAACTCATGATCTTCTATGTTCCTGCTTTCTGCACAAGGTTTCATTGTAGACTTTTTGTGTTTTTTGTTTTGTTTTGTTTTTTAGCATATTCCTGAATTTGCTGGATTTGCAACAACCCTATCGTTGTTGTTGTGTGTAGTTAACGTCTCATTTCTGGTACAAGTAAAAGATCTCAACCCTATTCAATTTTTCCGATGCCTAAATGTACTTATTGTTTAAAAAAGGTATTTTTTATAAATTGCTAAAATCAAAAATTCTAATCATTAAAGTGAGTCGGTTCTGCGATGGCCGCAGCTGGCGCGAGGACAAAGAGCGCAGGAATGCACATTAGCGCATGTTGCTGTGTTCGAGCTGACCACGCCTCCAGGCCTGTTTACAAAAGGGGGGCGGCTTCCCCTCCTTTGTGCTGCATCATTAGCCAAGTGCTTTTGACTTCTGGTGTCCTGAAGCGACGCTGAATAGCACAGCAATGCTTATTAAAACAGTATCGACTCATACATCACACTGCAGATTCATTTATTGGTGCGTTATTGCAATCTTACTGAACTATCACATGAAGAAGGAAACCAGACCTTCTACTCAATCATTATGTATTGTGTGCTATGAGTATGCTGATATGTTTAGGGGAGTCTTTCTGGAAGAAAAAAAAGCTTTCTCTTCTAGATTTTTCACTAATGCATTGGGGTTTTTTTTGCTTGCATGCAGAGACTCAGTCATAATCAAAGGCTAATAATTAATGCATTAAGATGTATGCTGTTATTTATTATTCAAAATTCAATATAATAAAATGTCTTCAAAGGAGTCTTTTAACTCCAGATTCAGTGCTTTGGTACTGGTTAGCAAGTCGTTGTTGTTTTTGCCACAGGAGACACATCACGTCCGAGGACTTCACTGTGAAATAAGGAAATGACTTTATAGCTGCTGTAAGTGTTTATAGGAAGTAACTTGCGAGTGGTTACTAATTTACTAAAAGGTGTTTGACGGAGCAATAAACATGCCATTGAATTGCCGTTATACGACTTTGTAAGCGGAATAAACATGACAGTGAATTCTGTTGTCCAAAAGCAGTTCACTCTGGCTGGTAATAAAATCACACCGGCCTATAATTGAATCTTTTTCTACAATAGTGAACCTGGTTAGCTTTTTTCTTTACACATCACGCAGCCCTACTCAGGTCACGATCCGAATCACTGACTCACCTTTTAACATATTTTTACATTTCATTATTTCTACTAGTCTTTTCTCTTCATTTCATTGCTTTTATCTAAGTTGCACTGCTTTCAAGTTGGTGAGAAAGAGGCAAATGTGGAAAAAAAACATGACCTGGATTGAGTAACCCTGCCATCATTAATTTATAGCAAGCTATTCTTTTTTATTCTTATTTATCCTAGTCCAGACCCCGTTCATAACACAAAACGGTCTGCAGTCTGATTCCACAACACGTCCAATTTCAACGCCGCAGGTTCCCGGTTCAGAGATCTGAACTACCCAGGAATACCCAGTGCGTCAAAATGTGACTCCAGTGGATCCTGACCAAACGTCCATATGTCACGTTTGGGAGTGAGAGTTGGGAGTGAGTACGTGTTGTTCAAGTATGTTTCTGTCAGAGTTCCTATCTAACCATATTCCAGCCATCAGCAGCTGTAGCATAAAGCACATTGCGTTCACCAATCATATTTTGAGATGGTCAGAGAGCGCACTAGTTTTTCATTCCACAACAGCTGACAAAGGGTAAGAAATTTATTTGATTGCGTTCCCCACTAAACTCTTAATGCACAGAAAACCAGGAGTTATTTGATGGGGTTAAATTGAAGCTTCTGCTGGAGATGATGTATGCGTGCGGTGCAGCTGTGGCTCCAGTGAAAGGAGATGTTTACTGGGTTTCTTGCTTTAGTAATAATATTTATTCTCACTGTATGAGATTGCTGTCTGTGATGCAACACTCTGTTCTAATGCGTTTTCCTACAATGTTGATGGTTTGTGTAGTCGTGGCATCATAATGACGGTGGACTGATTCGGGTAGGACACCACTGAAGGCCAGACTCCATAACCTTCATATGCCAGAAAATCTTTGCCACTCTGCCATAAATCTTAAATCACTGCCATGTTGAAATGATGGTTGAGCTTCTTCAAGTTTGTCTCTTCTCTACACCTGATCTCTGAAGCTCAACCATCTGGTTTTTGGTCACCTCTCTTTTCTTACTATGGCCTTTCCACCTTGTTTGCTAAATTTGGCCAAGTGGTCAGAACTAGATGGAACCCTGGTTGTTGTAAACTTCTTCTATTTATATTATCTATTGAAGCCACTGAGGGTATGGGAACTTCTAATGCAACAGTAACTTTCATGCAAAAACCTTTTTGTAGTCTTCCCCTAGATCTGTGCCTCAACACACATTTGAACATTGGCATTTTCAGGTATTAGACATTATATTCCCAATTTTCTCTCATCATTTCCTCCACTCTTCTGGTGAGATGTTCATCTAGATTTTGGAGTGTGCTTGTGAATATTTTTGCTCATTCAACCACAAGGCAGTTAGGTACTGATGTAGGTGAGAAGGTGAGGAGACCTGGGGTGCAGTCAATGTTCACAATCTTCTGAACGGTGTTCAGTAGGGATGAGATCAGCACTCTAAAGCAGGCCACTCAAGATCTTCCTTTCCAAAGCATGTAAACCAGACCTTCATGGAGCACACTTTGTGCACTGGGCATTGCCATGCTGGAACAGGTTTGGGTTTCTGAGTTCAAGTAAACGCAATATATTATTACATGGCATCCAAAAGACGTCCTGTAGAATTGTGTGCCTCCGGCTTTGTTGTAACAGTGTGGAGAAGAACCACATATGGAAGAAAAAGTCAGTGGTCCCAATACTTTTGTCCAAAGTGTACAATATTTTTTGCCATATTGTTCTATAAAGTGTAGTATTTGTAAAAGTGGAGTATTTACAGAAACTACAAAAAAAATAAAAAGGTTTCTGGATATTTCAAGTTGTTCAAGGTTACAAACATTACAGAGAAAATTTACGAAATTATTCAATGGCAGTCCTTCAAAAAGCATTGATGTGTTAATGATAAGTGCCTTTTTAGCACAGCATGAATGTAAATCACGCTGTTTAAAGCTAATTCAATTCTGTGAACCGATAGCATTTATCAATTTCACAATGTCAGGGTCAGCAAGGTCATATGGAAGAACGAGTCTTTGCATTTCAAAGATATATTTTTAAGTGCTGTCCATATTTCCTGCTAAATGTTCATAATTTGAGCCACGTTTGCGTAATTAAAAATGCAATATTAAACTAATTTTAGATGCTTATATAATAATAAAAGAACAGCAATATCGCAATTCTTCTGCTTCTAACATGGTGAATTACTGTGCAGGCCAAACATGCCATTATGCAGTAAGTAAAAAAAAAATGGTGTACAATATATACACTCTATGAGCAAAGGTATTGGGACGCCTGACTTCTCCGTTCATATGTAGTTCACATATGTTGGAGGCACACTATAGTTAAAGGGCGTCTGGAGTTTAGACGCTGAACTAAGATTCCCAAAATTGTTCCAGCATAACAAAACCCCTGTGCACCAAGCTAGCTCCATAAATATCTGCTATACATGGGTTTAAATGGCCTGCTATGGAGCTCCAAACCAAACATTTTTAGGATTAATTTTTCACCCTGGCTGCACCCCAGGCCTCCTCACCTCGCCTGACCTTACTAACACCACTGAGTAGAAATCTCCATAAGCACCCCTTCCAGAACATCTTCCCAAAAAAATTAAGGTTATTATAACACCAAGTAAATCTCATATTATGTAACATGAGTATGATTTTGACCTTAATCACACTTTTTTTTTTACAATTGATCACATTGTATTATAGTTACTTGAGTCCATCAACAGTTCATCGATCCCCAGGGTGCAATGCTGAGAGCCAAACTAGATAAAATCATGACTGAAATCTAATAACTTTCAGGTCTGGCATCAACAAAGGCTTCTCGAACATTTCTTTCCTGCCTAGTGCTCCTTTAGTACAGATTGATTTTATTGATATATTTGGTACATAATGTAGCTCTGTATTCCTGAAGTGCTAAAAATAGCTTAATATTAGCAAACACCGAAATTAGCTAATTAATTAATTTAATGTAACACTGATAGTTAATCACGTGTTAAATGTCTACATTGTGTAAAGAGGGCTGATCTTTCTGCTAATAGAATTGCTTACACTGTACAAGGTGGTATGGAGAAGATTCCAGACTAAAGTTGTAACTGATGCTATTCTGACCATGAGCATTACCACGTCTTCATCGCAGACAGCACGTTAGAACAAACGTGAAATTCTGCCCTTCCACCTCTGACGAGCTCTACCCCCGAAAAACCATTCGGCTACTTGTGCATAACGATCGCCAGAGAACAATCCGGATGATTTCTCTCCCGCACCCACCCGACTTTCCAGATTTGGCTCCTACGGATTTCGGCCTCATCCCGAAAATGAAGATCCAGATCCACCAATGCGGAGATTCGGCTCGAATCGCAGAAGACGCTTGACACGCTTTAAAAAGAAGACTTCCAGAACATGTTTCAGATGTCGCAAAAACGCTGGTAACCTTGCATTCTTATTTAAGTAATAATGTGTACATTTAGATTAATGAAGCTTTTTTTTTTTAAACAGAGCTCAAATCAAAACATTTTTGATGCCACCTTTTTTAAATTAGTTTGTAATAGGGATTTTTGAAAGGGAAAAATTACACCCCATAACACCAGTATGCACCTGCATCAATCTGGACATGTCTAAACAGCGTTAAGTTAAAACGACATTTTACCCGTAGTAGTGTATTATTTACACAGGATTGATTATGAAAGCATTTATTAATAAAAAAATAATAATTAAATTTATTACAATTAATTTAAAAAACAATTCTACGTTTTGTTGTTGGTATAATTTGTAATAAATGGTGTATTCATATAAAAAAAATTGAATATTTGATTTATTAAAGAATGGCAAATTGAAGCATTCTCACTCCGGTGCTCAGACTCAATCCTGCCAGAGTCTATTGTCTTTACTTTCTTTAAATTGTTTTAGACAGAAGCAGCACAGCAAAACAGCAAACTAGTGCAAGAGAAAATTACTTTCCCACACAAAGTGAAGCTCCAGGGCAACCCATTTCATTTTTTGTGCTCCATCGGAAAAGAATATTGTTTTGTTATATAGTATAGTCTCTTATATGTCGCTTTTAAATGGCTCTTGCGCTTCCACAATAAACTCAGTAATAATCAGTCTATACTTATAGAAGTTACTGTTGATTTAGCTTTCGAGTGTGAATGGTGTAGATCTCTGTGGTCCCGGCGCTAAGCGGTTACTATGGCGATACACACTGGCATGGGCTGAGGGATCTTGGGCCTCGGCACTAAATCATTGTGGAGACAGGTTTTGGCTGAGCCAATATTTTGCAAACGAGACTCTGGAGACGCAGGTCATCCATGACAATGAGGGTTCTTCTCCCAGCCCCCTCGTTCTAGATCTAAGGTTCACATGTTGTCCGGATGCTTGTGAACCAAAAAATAAACAAGTCTGTATTGAATTGCAGTACTGATGTGCTCCAGATAATGGAATAAACCACAAAACATTTATATTCTCTTCTTATTGAACTATTTTCATACTAATATATAATACAGTGCATAACAATTGCTCAGGAAGTGGTGAATTATAGCTATAAATTATTAAATATATGGAAAAATTATTAAAAAAAATAATTAATTAATGTATATTGTATATTTTTAACAAATAATTAAACTAATGCTGAATAGCAAATTAGAAGTTGATGAGGGTTTTTGTTTATGTTGGTAGCATGAACACTGGATTTGATTTCAATGTGGATTTGCTTTTTTTTTTTTTTTTAATGATGCAATTATTAGATTACAAATTAAAAGCATTCTGCTTTTTTATGCAATAACAAAGATCATCCCAGAAGAGAGTTCTCCATGTGGGAACGTAAACATCCCATGGAAATAAACGAACTTTCCCACGATCCACTAACAAACCAACCCCGGGTTTGCTTCATCTGCTAAGGTCAGATCCTGGTCAGAAGAAGAAACCAAATTTATTTAATTAAAGTAGTATTAGAGGGAGAGGAGAGAAAATCAATGAAAATGAAAAGGACAAGATGGTAGAACACACATGTGAGTTTCAGGGCATCGTTTAGCCATTTTCTAACATTAAAATTAACAAATTTAATTGAAAAATGTGTAAAAAATTCCACATACTTTTTTTTTACGGTTTGTTGAAGTTTAATTTGAATGACATGTTTTGAGATTTTTATAACGAGGAAATACACGCATGCCGACGTGGTATTAAGACGTTGAGTGCATTTGAATCATTTGCTTACAATTTGTCTAGTAATCAATAATTTGCATTCACAATTAATCAATAACAGATGACTAATGGTGCTGGAGCAGGTTTGGGTTTCCAAATTCAAGCGAATGCGCATCTAAAGACGTCCTGAACGATCGAGTGCCTCTGGTTTTGTGGTGACAGTTTGGAAAAGAACCACAGAAAAGGTCAGGTGTCCCAATACTTTTGGAAACATAGTGTATATTAGATTTTTTGTTTTCCCTGTTTTTAGTTTTCTAGGCCTAGTTTTCAGTCACCAGCACTCTATTCTACACTGATATAATCGAAACAGTACTTTATCCGTTAATATTTTTACAGCCTTCAGTTGCAGCAGCACATTTCAGCTTGACTTCAGGGTTATTTGTTTTTCTTTGCTTCATATTTCCACATCTATCTCCCATTTTTGGCTACCATTTTGGCACAAGCACACCTCTCTAAGAGGTGAAAATATCGGCTTGTGGCGAATGCTGGCGGATGCTATAAATAACCTGGACCGAGAGGAGGTAGTCATGGTAACACCACAACCGGCTAGGGGGCTCTTCACAAAGCTCTGCTGAATATCGGGAATGGAAATTGTGAAGCTTAACCGTGTACACACACACACACACACACACACACACACACACACACACATACTCTTCTTCATTACTGCATGGCCTGCTGTTGTAGCTTGTGGTGTATCACTGACGATGTTGCTGATAATAAAGGAGTATTATTTTATATAAAGAGGAATAGCAGCATTCGTGAAAATGTCACAGGATGCTGCTATGATGGGTAAAATGCGGTTCAAGATAATGTTATTAATAATTAATGGCGCCTCAATTTAAATAGTGCCAACCATCATGGTCAGCAAGGCCGTCTTTGCTGGCCTCAACTTTATCAGGATCACAGACTTACTTTTTAATCTATTTTTGTCCAAGAATATGTATTAAATTATTCCCAATAGTCTAATTGGGAGAATAATTCTCACTCGAAGGCCCTCTAGAAGGCGTCCAAACACATTGACATTCCCGTCTTAGAAATGGATGGGTGGGAGAGCGCACTAGTCAGAGCTCGCAAACTGCATCTGTAGCAAAATGCGCAAGCTCAAATATATTTGTGTGGATTCTTTTAACTCCTTAATGGCTGACAGAGGAGAAGAAATCAGCTTGGATGCAGATACATCTTATAGATTGATCTTTCCAGAAAAGCTAGACATCAAGAGGAAAGCTTGATAAAACCCCAGTTCAAAACAGATGTTTTGCTTTTTCATGAACTTTTACTACTCTTTCTTTCCTGTTCAATTTGCACAAAAGCACATCCTTTGCCATCGTTTCAAATCTCTAGGAAAACTGTGATGCATTGGAAAAAAATGCACAAAAAGGCAGAGAAAGCCCAGGGTGATTCGATGAGGTAAATATCGATGCTTCTGCTAGAGATGATGTACTGTGCAATATGTGGGTGGTGCAGCTGTGGCTCCAGTGAAAGGAGACGTGTTTTATTGTGTTCATTGGGGCTCGTATAATATTGATGGTTTTTTTTGGCGTCTTAATGATGGTATTAAGAGGTGTCTTGATTCATGTAGGACACCAGTAAAAGCCCAGGGGTGAAAAGATTTTTACCTCCGTCCGTTGTTTCGATCTTCATCAGCGAATGTGCCCACGGCTTAAAAGGAAAATCTTCAACAGGGCTGTAATGGGCTTCAATTCTTACAGGCTTCTATTCAGCCTCCAGGGATTAATAGTGTATCACGCTATTTGTGTGTTAAAGCTGCCTTATCCCTCTTCTCTTGAGATTACTCAGCAGGTCATTGGTTTCGGGTTTTATTCCCTAATGCTACATCCCTGAATGAGTCGAACAAATATTTAACACTGTTCTTTGTTTGATTTGATAATTACGTATATAACAAACAATGTAATCTGTTGAAATCACGTTACAGATCCGTGGCTTCGTTATATTGGATGTGTTGATCTGAAATGTTTTAGAGACATAGAGACCGAATGATGGTGTCAAGCTACGGGTTGCAATGCAAAACTGTGTTCATAACTTTTATGAATAAAACAGATGATTTATATTATGTTTAAGTAATATATGCAATGGTGGGTAGTTTTGCTGACTGACAGCTGCAGGGTCAACTTACATTTATGGCATTTGGCAGAAGCCCTTTTCCAGACTGACTTACATTTTTATCTCAAATATACAACTGAGCAGCTATGATATTAGGGGCCTTGCCTAGGGGCCCAGGGGTGACAGCTTGGTGTGCCTGGAAGTCTGACTCATGACCTTCGGATACAAAGTCTAATGCCACTAAGCTACCACTTCCCCTTTAATTTAACTTTGCTCCGGTTATTGTCCAGGTAGGTTTCCTCTTGGATCTCAGGTTTCTATCCCAAAAACATGAGATACCAGAAACAAGAAGGTGGATTGGTTAAATTTGCTACAGGAAGTGGTCGCTCAGTGGTTAAAAAAAAGAATAATTCAGTTTCAAGCAGGAGTATCACCGAGCTACCACTGTCTGGTACTTGAGCAGAGAAAATAACCCTCTGTGCTCCAGGGGGCGCTGTATCATGGCTAACCCTGCACTCTGTACATGTGAAAATTATAAAGCACCTTTAGTTTCTTCCATGGTCCTATTCATAAAGTATTTCCCGAAGATGAATTAAATATTATTCTGACGAGTAATTGAGCTAATCTGTGTTTAATTTATTTGTTCTAATCTTCTAAAGATCTCTTGTCATATGTAGTGTTAATAAAAATTCAACAATGAACCATGTCATAAAATAATGTGCAAACCAAAGAAGATAGTGGTGAGAAAAAGCTCCCTGATCACAAACCAGTGATGTCCATGAAAGACAAAAGAAGAGCAATGGGTGAGATGTGATTTCAATAAGATTAGACTTAATTACAGATGCTCATTTTACAAACAATATCCAATCACGTGACATGAAACAAGAGGTGCAGAGGCTGACATAGTTCATGTGCCAGTTTTGGCCTCACCATCACAGTGTGATTAGAAACAACTGCCTTTTATAACTATTAACACACACACACATACATTTTATTTCTCATCCTTTCTTTAAAAAAACTATTTATACATTTCCTATAGCTACACTAGTTAGGTTTTTTATTCCGTCTCTGTCCTCCTGAACTGAACCGTTTAATTATTTCAACCACAGATTAATTTATTATTCTGGTAATATAAGAGGGGATGAAATCAGGTGCCGTCTCCAGCGTCTCTCATCCGTACAAAACTTTTACTGTTAGATGTATTGTTGTTTTCTTAAAAAAAATCTTTCCTCCCTTATTCTTCTCTCATAAATGACTCACACTGATCAAAGTGTGTGTGACGATGCATGTGCTGTGGCGTGGATAATGCAAACAACAAACCTCGTCTGAATCATCAGGATGAAAATATTACATTTCAGCACCCGCAGTTTGCAAGGTGTCTATATATCGCTTGTGTGGTTTAACATACATTGCTAAGCAAGAAGAAAAACAAAAAGGCTAATCCATGTTCTAGAATTTGGGAAATTTGGAAAATGTAAATTGGCCAATAAATATTCCAAATATTACAATTGAACTCCACCAGGAACCACCCAAGGAACTTAAAGGTTGAAATTTTGCGTGAGACTGGGCAAATCTGCCACAGAGATATTTGAAATACGGCGATGCTGCAACGAGTTGTTTGAGGTGTTTTGAACCGCAAACTTGCGTCAAGGGCAGAAGAACATCAATGGAAAACAACGAGAGATCAGGAAGACCTTCGACGAGCTCAACCGCTGAAAATGTTGAAACCGTTCAGCAACTGGTGCATGATGATCGTCGGAGAACAATCCACATGATCTCACTTCCACTCCTATATTACTCGCCAGACTTCACCCTCCTCCTGATGATCAAAGCTCAAAGGTCACCATTTTAACACCATTACAGAGATCCAGCACGATTCACAGAAGGTGCATGACGTGTTCCAAAAGACTTCCGCAACACATCCAAACTTCCAGAAGTGACAGAAGCACTGAATTGCGGTGCAAGGGAACTATTTTGAAGGTAATAATGTGTACACGGAGATGAAATAAAGTACAGAGAGCTCGTCTCGAAACATCCCGTATCTCTAGATATAATTATACATGCCGCATTTCATCCTTTGCGCAAATAATGAAATCTGCATCCGCAGGAGCTTTATATTGTCTTCGTGGCTCTTGACCTTTCCGTAATGTTGTTGCTGGCGAAACATCCCAGGAATCCCGTGTTTGCGTCCTTATTTATCTGCCTCCATCTGCCTAAGTGAAAAGACGCTCTCTCGGGGAGAGCGAGAAATGCGTGAACAAAAAAAAGAGAGGATAAAAGAGAGTGCGAATGAAATGTACTTCCGGGGGCAGAGCCTAATGACAGCACAGGCAGAACGTTCTCACACTCCAGCCTGCCAGTTTATCCGATTACAATCACATTTCCAAATGGGGAAGAGACGTATTATTAATCTTCATTATAGTAGGAATGGAGTTTTGAAAAAAGACAAGCTTTCTCAGAAGACTGAGCACACTAACAACGCAGTGTGACGCATCGGCGCAAATGAACTCTAGCGAAGACGAGCATGAAAACGTGCATCAGCTCCAAAGGTTTAGAAAAAGACCAAACTGCCATTGAGCGAAAAGAGTTTGCCGTGATGGATGTTTTTGAGTGCAATCAGTGGCTCCTGTTGGCAGCGAGAGTGACAGCATGCTCACTGCAGTTACAGCTATTTAATCAAGTCAAATGATGCTGATTCTTCTAAATGGCAGCTATTACAGGATTTTTTCGATGTATTTGGGAAATCAATCAAAGCAAGTACTCAGGAAGGAAGTGTGAATTAACAACGTTAAGAATGTTTTAAACGCCATCACGAGAGGATGTTGCATTGGGAAGGTTTTGAAACAGACTATAATAAACCCCAATGGTTTAGTAACCAAGATCTGGATTGAAACAAAAAAAGGCAGGTGGTTAGAGAAAATAAATCAATTATCGTTCAGAGGATTCCTTTTGTTGTACCATAAGCAAGATACTATAAAAATGTAGTACCTAAACCATGTAATTGTGTTAAAAATAGAAATACACTCAATAAAATATTCCTCCAGTAAAAGTGCTGCATTAAAATATTCACTTTGAGTAAAAGTACAAAAGTTTTTATCTTTAAATGTACTTAAGTATCCATAGTACGCTGATTTATTATGGCTATAATGTGCTTATTACCACTTTTGCGTAATCAATTTAGACTCTAATGTTACTCTTAACACAACAATCTATTAATAGAATGATATTAATGAGTTAAACACTGATTGATATTTTTTCATATTATCATGAGCCTCAAACCTTCTTTTCAAATACCTCAAATTTGTGTTGTGGCGAGTTCGAGTCTGGAGTTTCTTCCATCATTTATTCCTCGCTAAATGTTCTGCAAGCGCCAATCAAAACACTTTCCAAACAGAGCGTGCGCTCGACCCTGATTGGTGACTGGCTGCGTGTTTGACCAGCTACGTTTTTATCCTCATAAATAAAAAGGAACGTCTGATTTCACAACATGGATTTGAGTAAAAACAAAAAAAAAATCTTCCCAAATGGAAAGACTTCAATCAACCTCAACTACTTCAGTACCAGACTGGAACATCTTTCCAGAAGAGTGGAGCTTCTTATAACAGCAAATGGGGTCTCATTGTGGAATGGGATGTTCAAAAAGCACAAATCAGTCTTTTGATAAGGTTTTCACACACTTTTGGTTTGTGCTTTTTGAAGCTCCACTAGTAGTTGAGGTGAGGAGGCCTGGGGAGCATGTCAGCGTTCACATTCATTCTAAAAGTGTACTATATCAGAAGATCTTCCACTCCAACCCATGTAAAGCATATCTTCATGGATCTAGATTTGCACACAGTGTTTAAGTGAAGGTAAAATTATGTGCCTCCAACTGTTTTGAGAAGAACACATATGGCTGGAAAAATTGGGTGTAGAATACTTTTGTCCATAAAACATATAAAGAGAAAGTTTAAGCATAACTATTCAAGCACAAATAAAATATTCCATTAAACCTATGACTTTTATTAGTATAATATCTGTGTGAAGAAATTCTTGGTTAAAAGCGTGCGTGGGTTCTTCTGTCGTGTCTTTTTTATAACACAAAATGGAAATCAAAGCACATATTGACTGACTTGGGGAACGTTCTACTGAATCCTGAGCATATCTTGGATATAAGGTGGGTTTGGAATTGGAAAAAAAATATGTTATGCTTCAGACCATCTCTTATTTTCTGCTCTAACGCATAGCACATTTCATTACGTTCCTTTTTTTATGCTACAGTTAATTAACTCTTCAATTCATTTGTTCATTCAGCCAGAACCGAATCCAGAGCCAGTCCTGGAAGCACTAAACATGAAAGAAGATGGATGGAACGCCAGTACAGAGCTCCAAACACACATTTTATACACATAAGGCCAAATTAGAGTATGACTTCAAGAAACTGTAGATGAGAAAAAGCAAATTACAACCACAATCAGCTTGGTCTGAAATTTAGTGGTGAATTTATCAGTTTTTCTACACAATGTGCCTCCGAATTCCACCTACCAGTACAGAGGAGGAAAGTGGAGAACCTGGAGGAAATCCAAGCTCTAAATAGCATGCTGACACAAATTAATTATTTTCGAAGATCAGCCATGAAACATTAAACCTGGAAAGTTTAGGAGCATCATCATCATTCTAGAAAGGGCAGAAAGTCTGCAGGAATCTTCTTATAAACATTACAGACATAAGGTTAAAGCAAACAGGAGCGTTTTATTCATTTATTTGTATTTTTTCTTCACTTCTATCTTTCATCTGTTCATGACTATGCACCTCTGGGTGATAAATAAATGGGGCAACCCAAAAATAACCCAAAAAAGAACTCGTAAAGGCATTGAACATTATTCCGAAAATATTTTCGCCACTTCTAGACTATATGAAGTCTTGAAGATGAATATGTTCAAAGTTAAATTGGATAAGATGTTGGACTTCTGATCAGAATTTCATGGGTTCAATCCCAGCACCACCAGTTACGCTGGATAATGGTGTCTGCCAAATGCCTCAAATGTAAATGTAATGACAATGTAGAGGGTGTCTCAGCTCTTCTGAGTTCATTATCCAGAGTAAATACATGGATTTGTTTGCATGTGTTTAGTCATTTGAATGTGAAACTTCAGCTACTAGCACTCAATCAGTTTACCAATGTTTCAGCTTGTATCCGGAGGCTGGTGATCTCATGAGCATCCACTAAACAAAGTCACAACTGTGAAGTTCTCGTATCTTTCAATTCTGCTCTAACAAAACATACCCCAACTCTACTTCAGGCATCTAACTATGAAATCGTAACGTCAGACAATCCAGATCACTGGTTACGTTTTAAAGGCGTATGGTAAATACATTAGCCTCGAGATAGATTTCAAATGAAATTAAACTGTTTATCATCAAGTTGAACATTCAGTGCTTACAGGCAGAGGGATGTGTGAGTTTCCATCTGCTCTCAGACTTTAGCATCTCAACCCGAGGACAGAAATATTCAGATTTGGATGTTTTATTAAACATGTCTTGTTTGAAATCAGTGAGGCATTCAAACTTTGTATTTATTTATCTGAGACTAAGAAATTATATTACTTTCCTCAATTCTTCGTGTCAGTCATTGAAATAGTACAACCACAATATGATTATTAAGAGCATAATACAAAATTTCTTTGAAAGCACTGAGTAAACCTGAGATCTATTCTCTCCTGGGCAAAAAACATGAGCCTAAAATGGCAAAATATAAAACCATTAAATGCTTATTGTTTCGCCATGTTGTGTTCGGCCCGTTTCTTTGCCCAGTAGTGTACTTGTGACTTCATTTCTGCTGCTCTAACCGGCTCCTGATCACCGTGTAAAGATTTACTTTTCTCATAAAGCATTGAGCCGAACCACACTCTTGCTTTAATAAATAATTTTGTTGTAGATTTCTACTGAAGTACATCTGCTGCAATTATAAAGACTGTTCTGTGCTCATCCAACAAATATCAGGTAATTCAGAAGATGGTGGATGTGTGTGAAAACAGAAAACAGAAACACTATAAAAGAACTAAAAACATTAACATGAGCCTGAGCCTGAGCATGAACATAACCATATGCATTATCATGAGCATGATCCTGAGCATGAGATGAGCCTGTTCTTGATCCTGAGCCATAGCATAAGCCTAAGCCTGAGCATAAGAATGAGCATGAGCATGAGCATGAGAACGACCCTGACAGCCTGAGTCTGAGAGCCTGAGCATGAGCCTATGAGACTGAAAACCTAAGCTTGAGAATGAGCATGAGCCTGAGAGCCTGAGTATAAGAATGAGCCTTAAAGCCTGAGCCTGAGCCTGAGCATGAGAATGTATCTGAGAGCCTGAGCATGAGCATGAGCATGAGAATGACCCTGACAGCCTGAGTCTGAGAGCCTGAGCATGAGCCTATGAGCCTAAAAGCCTGAAAGCCTGAGCATTAAAATGAGCATGAGAGCCTTAGCATTAGAATGAGCCTGAAAGCCTGAGCAGGAGAAGGAGCATTAGCCTATGAGCCTAAAAGCCTGATCCTGAGCCTGAGAGCTTGAGCCTAAGCCTATGACTATAAAAGCCTCAGCAGGAGAATAAGCCTGAAAGCCTAAGTCTACTCATGAGCCTGTACATATGAATGAGCAAAATCCTGGGAATGGGCATAAGCCCGAGCCTAAACCTGAGCATTAACATGAATATGAGCCTGTGTATGAGCCCAAGCCTGAGCCCAAGCCTGAGCCTAAGCCTAAGCCTGAGCCTGTGCATAAGAATAAACATAATCCTGAGAATGGGCATGAATATGAGCCTGATTATGAGCAATACCAATAGAATGAAACAACAATAAACATTAAACAACAAATACAACTTTGCAGAAAAACCAAAACAAACACAAAATAGGTGTGTGTGCTCAGTGATGTGTGAAGGCCATGTGACACGTAGGGACTGATGGGTAATGAAGTCACAGGACATAATCCTATCACTTTTATTCACAATACGTCCATACTGAACATTTTTTTAATGCTGCAAATGTATAGCATAATGTTTTGTAAATTAATGATTTCAATGATTTATAATCCTATTATCTGGTGTCACCCAGAAGACTTTCTTTTTTCCCCCCTTTTTTTTTAATCTTTCAAGATTTCTATCACGTTTCCAGGAGTTTTTTTTCTTCAACAGTTTTACCTCTGGCTTGTTCATTAGGGCTCTAAATATAAATCAGCACATGGATTTCTGTCAAGCTGCTTTGTGACAGTGTCTAATTTCCAACCGTTCATTTCCAATCACTGAAAATCTTTATTTCCCCCCCAGAAATAGCACACTTTCAGATCCATGAGATTTCTTATCTACGAGCGGCCTCGTTGAGAAGCAACGGACGTGGACCTTATATCATCTAAAGCTCAGCTTACGGTATTAGTATATAATGAGGTATTATATTTTTCTAATCAGTCTTTAAAATGACATTAAATAGTACAATAATCTTCTTTTACAGTTTAATAAAAAAAGAATTTAAAGAGCCAGTGACTTTTAATTAACACAGCACTGAGATATTCTTTATTTCTCTGGAGATAAGAAAGAAAAAAAATGACCTTGAGCAAGACTTTTAATGAGAAGCTTCTTTGGGTGTAGCTAATCTCATATTCGCACGTAACTGAAGATGATCACGAATTCATGAATTAAAATGCAGATCAGAGAAATCTAATAGATTGGAGCTGCACCCAGAGGAGCACAGGTGTATGCACACATATATTTTAAAGGCAAGGACCATCTACTCCTCAGCTTCACTCATGTGAGACGCTCGCGCTAATAAATCGTAGTTTATTGCAATCGTTTTCCTTATTGCAAAATTCCTGAGATTGCATTTCGCTCGTTACGTCGTTAATTCCGTCGCAATTTGTCTGAACATCTCTCTAACATGTGGGGGTTTTTTGGTGCACAAGCAAATGAGATCAATTCTTACTTTTCATCAGAATCAGAATCATTTTTATTGCAGAGTATTGTAGGTTGCATGTAAAAGGAATTTGTCATGGTGTCCTGGTGCTGAACAAATAATAATATTTGCAGTGATAATAATAATAATATAAGTGATGGAGGACATTGATCATTTTTCCCGAATAAGTCCAAAGTGCAGGGATGCAATATAGTGGTCCATGTTGATTGTGTTAATGTAACACATAGTATATATAATGAACAGTTCTGCTTTTACATTACTCTAATGGTAGTGTTTAAGGAAGCAGGTCAGAGACGATGGTGGGTTCTTGGTATTATTGATGACGTGTGTTGCGATTGGGAAGAAACTGGTTCTGTGGCAATCCTAGTTTGCTAGATTGCATCCAAACACCTTCTCAGCAGAGTGGATGACACACTGCACCATGCTTTGGAGTGGTGATGGAGTAGGATAGAGTATGAAATATGGACTCATTGATAAAGGTATAAAAAGTGCACCACCATTTTCTGTTGTAGGTTGAGCTTTTTTGATCAGAGTGCTGAAATTTAGCTCCCACTCGAGGTCCTGAGAGATGATGGTTCCCAGGAAGCAGGAGCAGTTGCCCATTACTCTAAATCTGTATCTGAACTGTCTGCAACTTTCCATTTGAGTGTCCTAGTGAACAAACAATTTCTTTCAGCTTCTCCCGTTAGGGGGCGCCACAGCGGACCATCCGCATGTTTGATTTGGCACATGTTTTTTACGCTGGATGCCCTTCCTAACGCAACCCTCCCTATTTATCTTTTTATGCTCAGGCTTAGGCGTATGCTATGGCTCAGGATCAAGAACAGGCTCATCTCATGCTCAGGACCATTTATCTTGGGCTTGGGACCGGCACTAAGGCTTGTGCAACCCTAATGGCTGAGTTTTTTTTCCTGACTGGGGATGAACATTTATTCAAATCTGCAGTTGGGTTCAGGGTCTAGAAAGCGGTGGTCTAAACCGGACATTGTGAGCTGGTGGTTGCCAGCATCGTCTAGATCCAGCTAAATATTTCAGAGGAACAGTTGAAAAAAGAAAATGATAAAAAAGTTCAGCAACTCCATTTTCCTTTAGCTTTCGCTGAGATTTTGAGTTTCAGCTTTTTTTAGATGAATGCATGTAAATAATTTAGCTGACAGCAGCTATGCAAGAAATAGAAGGATTTCCACAGACTTTCCTACGTTCTCATTATCAGACTTTCAAGATAAGTGGATCGAGAATTAGGCATTTATGGTTCAATTGAAATTCGAGGCAGATGTCTCTTCTGTTCAGAGTCAGTAACATGTGAGTTTAAAAATTGTTAATGAAGCATGAATGTAAAACAGAGTATAACCATCTGGAATTGTTCGATTTTTAAACACTGATGTTAAGCATTAAAAGAGGACTATTGTTACGCTTCATTTGGGTGAGATGCTTTGATGGAATTTTATATAGCTGGGCCTTTACAATTTTACCCAAATAACTTATCTGTAGATGAAGAAGCATGCAGGGAGGCAGCCAGCTGACCTTTAGGACTTTCATGGTCCCCTGATATTCATTTAAAGGAAAGGAGATAAAAAGGGAATTAATTTACAGCTTTTCCCAGCTGGGAACCCTGAAGGCAATGTGGAGGTAAGCTACAGGGGAATGAGAATAAAGGTGATGGGGGATGGGAGAGTTTACTGTACCATTTATGTGAAATAGACTGGTGCTGACAGTAAATGCATGCATCGAAATAAGATTATCTGCATATTAGTTAGTTTTTTATTAGATTCAAATCCAATGAAAATATGATTTAGATGATTTCAGGCACCTTGTTTTTAAAAATCTCCACAACCATTAAAAGGGGAGGTGGCAGCCTAGTGGTTAAGGCATTGGACTTTTTCGCTTGGGGTTGTGGGTTCAACTTCTAGCAATACCAAGCGTCCACTCTTGGGCCCTTGAGCAAGGCCCTTTAATCCCCCATAGGTGCTCAGATGTGGAACTGGGGATCTGCCATGGAAGGTTCTAAGCCTGGCTGTGAAAGGAGGAGGGTGGGTGTTGGGAAGCAACAAAACTGCTACGGAAATGGCAAGTGAGCCGTCTCACTTTGCCACCCAGTGCAGCTCATGGACCAAAAGAAAATAAAAACATTTGAATGCTTTCATGGATGTGTCACGTTTGCACCAAAAGAAAAAAAATTAAACGTTTTCATGATTACTCACTTGATGTCTCACATAAAAGAACAGTGAGAGTGGAATAAGTCAGGATCCCTAACGAATGAGTGAATGAATAAATAATTACAGAGCGTAAATGGATTCGAAACATGCAATAAAACCAGATAAAAGCTTTGTGGCATCGCAAATCAAACTGCATGCATTTGGTGTTTTTTTTGTTTCTTTTTTATGGGGCTGACATCAGACCATCAGCAAAGCAAACCATTGGGTGAAGCCCAGTCGAAAATATTGGATGACGCGGACTCTGGGGTTTATTAAATTTAAATGCAACAGCAAGACAAAGCATTGAATATTTTAGAAAATGGTCATGTATTTTCACAAATTCTTTTTTTTTTTTCCTTTTGAATTTACAATAAATGGTGTGAAAAACACAAAAAGTAAAATTTCTTTGGGCAGAAATATGTTTCTGATGGTAGAAAGCAAAGAAGAATGGCAAGTCTGGTTATAGTACCTTTGAATCTCAGAGCATGTGACCAGCAAATGTCAAAACAACAAAGGAAGAAGACGACGTCAGGATCTACTCTTTTATGCCAAGAATAGGAATCTTAGGCTACAGTGGGAACAGGCTTTCTCCTGGTTAAGATGTTAAGATTAGGCAGCAGGTAACATTTTATTTCACCTGCATGTTTTTTATAGTCTTTATCTTGTAAATGACAAACATTCAGATGAATAAACTCAACATTCAAGCACGTGTTTTTCAACAGTGTTTTTATTTGATAATCTAATGCAGACTAAAGTCAACACGGCACAGTAAATATGTGCGCGATATGGCTGCGTTTTTTTCAATGTACTGCCCCGTATTTAATTACACTGCTACCCCATAAAGGTCAAATGGCACAACCAATAAATCACCAACTGACTGCCTTCGTGTAGTGCTTATAGATTGTCATCAGATACGGCACTGCACTGGATCGAGGCTATTTTTTTCCTCTTGAAATTTTTGGGAAAGAGGCCAGAAATGTCATGTAACTCTGATCTGGAACCAAGATGGGACTCTGAAGGGCATTTATTAAAGCAAGTGAAATTGCAGAGCTTGTGTTTAACAATAACAATACACTCGCAGACAATTTAACGCCGGGAACACCTGCTCAATTCGGGCACTTATCGGAGCGGCCAATCGTGTGGTAGCAGTGCACTTTATAGAGTCGTACAGAAATTGGTCAAAAGCTTCGATTAGAATTGTTACAACCCGCAATATTTCTCAGATTGTGTTGTGATTCTGTTTTTGTATAGTGTACACTTGTGATTAGATTGTTAGTAAATATTTGCTCTATTGTAACGTGTAAATCGATGTCTCTGTGTTGTGTTCACTGATAGTAAGGGTTCACCGGCCTTTGTGTTGGGGGTGGGTATTTTGTGAGGGGTTTCTGGAAGTTGTTTGTCTTGTTTTTGGTGGTTTAATTATGTTGTTGTTGTTGTTGTTGTTGTAGGCGATTTACATTTCGTTGGTTTTGTTTGTTATTTTGTCCACCTTGAAGCGGTGTTTGCATGTGCATATTTCAATATTGAATTTTTTTTGTGTTTTATGCTGTGAGCAGGTTTGTTATGTTTGAAGAGGTTCAAGGACATAAGCCTGAATCTGAATAGAGAAAAGAGAAAAGAAGAGAAGAGAAGAGAAGAGAAGAGAAGAGAAGAGAAGAGAAGAGAAGAGAAGAGAAGAGAAAGTCATGATGAAAAAGGACCCTCCTTATCAATTGGACAATTTAGATACAGCACACACTGATCTACTGTCTAGAAAGACCCTTTACATAACATGTAGTCGCAAGATTATTAGTTCCAATCCCAGCACTAACAAGCTGCCACTGTTGGGCCCTTGTGCAAGGCCCTTATCTCTCAACTGCTCAGTAGATAATTGTAAGTCGCTCTGGATAATGGTGTCTACCAAATACTGTAAATGTAAATATGTGTGTTTATTAAAAATGTTTTTTTTGTTTTTCTATTGTTTTCCAAATGTTCCTTACAACATGTAGATCATGAGTTAATTACACTGTGTATTTCTGGTTTAAAGGATTTTTTATTATTATTTTTAAATACTAATAATAATACAAATAGTAACAACAATAATAATAATAGTAAAAATGTTTTCTGTGCTAATTTTGCTTCATTGCTTGTAGCGTTTGAAACATGAACCAGTGCCCCGCCAGCCTTTTATTGCATTAACCAGTTTAATCAGAATTTCATTCCCAAGACCTCTTCACTAAACTGCCAGTGTGTCAACACCAGGACACATTTTTAATCCTCATGAAATGACCAACAGTCTCATGCAAAAACCAAAGCTATGAATTATAGATAAGGTTCCCGATGCCGTTCTGTTGCCATTAGCTTTATGGTGTTGACTCGGAACACTATTAACATGTGACATTTAAGGTTTCGATGGACACAAGCAGAATTTCCTGCACGCAAACACCGTGTTGGGAAGCAGTGCTGTGTGTTATAAATGAGCCACAGAATAACGCTGAAAGATAGCACTTTTTTATGCAAGGGAAAAAAAAATTCAATATTGCACCGGTTACAAATAGGGCATAGGGGAAAAGTTTCTGAGAGGGCAGACTGAGTATGTGCTCCAAAATAAATGCATGCCTCAAGCTGCAAGAGTGTGTGACTGCCATTTTTATGCACTTTCCTCATGATTGATGAGCTATTAACCTGCTTTATATGCAAACTAAATGTATAATCATATAAGGCATCAGCAAAAAGATGGAAATGGTGAATTCATTTAAAAGGTGTTTTAAATAGTTGTTTTTAAGGTCATATATTACAACGTTAATGAACCTGGTCTCCTTTTTTTTCTTTCTCTGACAGAGTGCATTTCTGCTCTGCTCTGTTGCTCAGAGGTGTTTGCTTTCTGCCGCATGACCACACTTTCTTTGTGCTGACATATTCAGTTTAAGCCCCCAGCATGGCGCATTCATTGTTTAAAGCTTTTTTTGTGGATGTTTTCAGGTCAGATGTAGTCTGCTTTGCCCTTCATTTCTGCAAACACTATGACAGAAAAAGGCACAAAACACAAATACAAATGTAAATTGTCTGAGTACATTCCAGAAATAAAACAGCAACAAGGCATTCTAGAAAAAAGAAAAGCATCCAGACAGGGTCTCGAAATAAAACAGCATTAAGGCGTTCCTAAAGGAATAAGAAGAAGATGATGGTGATGAAGAGCTTTCAGACAGGGTTTGTCCTGAAATAAAACAGCAACAAGGCGATCTTAAAGGGAGAAGGAGAAGAAGAAGAAAAGAAGAAGAAGAAGAGAAGAAGAAGATCAATGATTATAAAAAGAGGAAGACAGAGAAATTCAAATTCATTTGAATTTAAAAAGAAATAATGACAACAGAGAAATCAATCGAATATAAAAAAACTTTGAAATCAGTTGAAATAAGAAAATGAGGAAGACTATGAAATTAATTTATATAAATAAATAAAATAATAATAATAATAATAATAATAATAATAAAAATTAGGAAGACCAGGTAATCAATTGAATTAAAAAAAAACAAAAAACAAACAAACAAAAAAAAAACCAGACCGAGAAATCAATTGTATTCAACAAGTGATTAACAGTTTGCCTAAAACCTAAGTATAGATATCATTACACTTTACACCAAACTTGGAAAATTGTTCCCACATTCTCTTTTGTTTCTTCATTAATAAATTATAAATTATTAGCATAATAGCAACATATTATCAGCTCCAGTTCACGGTCAAATTTTTATGTTGTAGCCGGAAGACAATTAACTTGTGGTCTTGAAATATTAACTTATGGCCTTAAATAATTAAAATCATGTCGCACCTCATAAAAAAAACCCACGGTATCACCTCAGTGGCTCTGTATGTAAATGACTTGGAGCAATGTATAGTGTTAAATCCATTAGAGAAAAAAAATAAATACAAATCTCATGTGCTTAAAAAAAAGATCTGCACTGAGAGTCATTTCATGGGAAGTCTCTAAAGGCATTCAGGCCATCAAGCTGCCTACTAAATCAAGGAATGTCATGAGAACAGCTATCCTCATGCATATTCATTAAAATGTAAGCACCGTGGTATACTCAGTGAAACGGCGGAGTGAAGGACGTTTTAAATAAGCCTGGAACACAGGACATTGAGAGAGGAGAATAGAGGAGCCTGGGAAAGTTTCCTATACAGTAAACATGTAGGCTTTATTTGGTTTCGAGCAGACTTAAATAGAAACGTGGGGGTGGACAATCTACTTGGGAAAAACCCTTTAGAAAGCACTCGATAGCAAGAGCCAGTAGATCACTCAGGGGTGTGCCTCATTGATCCAGACTTGAGGAGATCGATGCTAATTTTCGCTGCTTGTCTTAGGAGACACATTTAAACCCCATGCCTCGGAATGGTTCAGCTGGCGAGATATACGTTTATGTGTGAGTGTAGGTGTACGGCAGATTTAACCCAAAAAGTTAAAGATATACAGTATAGAACTTTCTTTCGGCTTCTTCCATTAGGGGGCGCCACAGCGGATCATCCGCATCTTTGAATTTGCACGTTTTTACTCTGGATGCCTTTCCTAATGCAACCCTCCCCATTTATCCGGGCTTGGGACCGGCACTGAGAGTGGCTGGGGTCGGTACAGTATATCTTAAGTAAATTAATTTTAATTTTAATTCAATTAAAGTTGTACTTAACCTTAATTACACTTAATATATAAATTAATGTGTATAGATTTTTTTTTTATTGTATATTTTTAATACATCATTTACTGTGGTACTGTGAACAGCTGCAACCTGACAATTTTCCTGTGACATCAATAAAATTATTCCGATTCGGTGCTTGAATTTTAATTGTTCGGATGTTTTTATAATATGTGAGCGAACTGACGGTGGGTTGTGCAGAACCATGCATTTTACAGACCTATTATATTCATACTTTCTTAGCAGATCTGAAAGACTAATTGGATTTCTTTAAAGTCTAAAGTGATTAATTTATTACATATTTTTATTACGTATTATTTATATTTACGTCCTTATAAAGCGAACTTACATTTGTTTATTCATTCGAATGAGCAGCGGAGTGCTTAAGTGCCTTGCTCAGGGGTGGTTGGGATTTGAACTCATGATCTTCTGATTCCAAATGCCTCAACCACTAAACCACAGTTACCATGCCTATATTTATTAGCGGCTCCGACAATGATGCCAGCTCCAAAAAATCCATACAAGTCAAATCAAATCATTAATGTATTTGTTTTAATATGGTTTTGTTTTTATTATAATTGTCGAATATTGTAACCCTTTTGCATACCACTGCATTAATGACACATAATATTATATTTATGATAAACAATCAAATGATTCATTAGTTAGAAACTAGTTGCTGTGAATACAGGAGCAATCGGTTGTTTTTCTTAAAGTAAAATAAAGCAGCTCTTCATTACCAAACACTGAGTAACTAAATTAGTGTACAATCATGTACAATGATTCATTCGCAAACTGTTCAACATTAAACTATTGGTTATTTTAAAACTAACCTTCTTATGGGAAATCACAGGGATGCGTATGTGAATGGTTGCATGGATGCATGTGTCAGATTGATTGCGTGACCAGAGAAAAGCTGTCGCTATCAAACGTTGTTTACTTAATCAACTGAGTCAGCAATAAATAATAATCATAGGAACATTATAGTCATAATAAATCACAGCACTTTGGATACTTAAGTACGTTTTAAAGGAAAAACGATTATTTTTACTGGAGTAATATTTTAACGTGTATCTCTACTTTTAACTACATGGTTTGTGTACTTCCTTCACCACTGGAATAAAGCACTTCAGGAGTAATGTTGTGTTTTACTGTAGTGAATCAGCTCTACAGTAAAATAAAACAGTGGATAAAAAGCACAGTGCATGAGTGCTCTCACATGTCATCAGATTTACATATTGATGTTTGCACAAGTGGCTAAAATAATGCACGATAAATTGTTCGAGTTCAGAAAAGTCAAATCAATTGAATGTTTTAATATTGAAGTGGCTTCCATTAAAGTCATTCAGAGAGGCCAGGGATTGTCTCAAAGCCCATAGCGTTTATATATACAGGGCTGTGGATCACAGCTCGCTAGCTCTTAATGCAGTGTGAAGGATCGTGTGCGTGTGTGTGTGTGTGTGTGTGTGTGTGTGTGTGTGTGTGTGTGTGTGTGTGTGT
>MU558737.1:1433770-1527757 GCA_024362625.1 Silurus asotus | reverse complement strand
ACACACACACACACACACACACACACACACACACACACACACACACACATCACAGCTGTTTCATCCCCCATCGAAGCAATTAACACAAGCAGGGATTTTCTCCTTCATCTGCCAGAACAATCGTACTGAGCCTTGTTCTATTCCATCACCGTCATATATGGGCTTGAGAAATTCTTAGTGTTCCAGGATTTGGATGGAGAAGACAAAAACAATTTAAAGTGGCAAAAAAAACGATGGTGCTGCATTTTTTTTTGCAATGATTTCATGGTACATTCTGATTTCTTGCTATTGAAATGATTTCGTTAAAGTCTGAGTTTCAACCTTTCCACACTGTATGGTGCACAATAGCAAATCATTGGTTAATTATCCTGATGTGGTGCAGCCTCAGATTCAAACAAATAGCTCCCAGTCATGTCATCAACATACAATTTAATTAGCATTAAACACGTCATAATATGGCTACATTTCTTTCTTTTTTTTTTACTTCTTAACATTAATTTCCATCTCAAAGCTTCATCTTTGAGCCTGATCTTGAGCCCAAATACCTGTCTGTGGGCCTGACGTCTCATCCAAGGTATATTCCCATGTCTTTCTCCGCAGTAGACTCCAGATTCCTATTGGGTGGAGAAGAGTAGCAGGAGGGATTTGGGATAGAAGAGTATCTGCAAGACTGAAAGGGAAAATGAATAAGATGTTGGTGAGACCTGCTATGTTGTAAATGAGTCGGCAGAGTTGAAGATGCTGTAGAGGGACGAGGATGGACAGATTTAAAAATGAGTTTATTACAGGCGCCTTGCAGGAAGGACATTTTGGAGACGGGATGAGAGAGAGGGCCGATTGAGATGGTTTGGTCATGTGCAGAGGAGGAGGGATATGGGGTGAAGGAGGAAAAGAGGAAGGCTAAGAAGGAGGTTTAGAAGAACGATGTAGTGAGGGAGGACATGCAGGTGGTTTGAAAGAGGAAAATGTAAAGGACAGAGTGATGTTTAAGCGAATGATCCGCTATGCTGATTCCTAACGAGAGCAGAAGAAGATGAAGATTCCACATTTAAAACAATTTTGCCTCCATGAAGTATCTGATAGTGAACAGAAATCTATCATTTATTATTTTACCTGTAAAATTTTGAAGATTCTTTTAGTACTAACTCATATAACATAGAACACAATTCTCTTCTCACTGCAGCTAAAGAACGTTCCACATGAACAGCCTAAAGATCTACGAGGTTACCATGGAGGGTCAGACTCAAGAACCATGAAGATGGATCTGGACTGTAATTAATAAAAGAGGTGGAGGTTGTAGCTCAGTGGTTAAGGTTCTAGGTTACTGATTGGAAGGTTTGGGAGTTTAAGCCCCATGTGTCACCAAGCTGTCACTCTTGGGGCCCCTGAGCAAGGCCCTTAACCCTTTTTGCTCCAAGGGGGCTGTATCTTGACTGACATGCTTTGACCCCAGTTTCCAATCATTACTGCGATTTGCGAATAAATCATTTCTCCATGCTCCATCAGAGAACCGTTGATAAGCTCAACAATGATGGAACTGGAACGAACTCCCTTTTCTTCTCACAGTTTCTTCCTTATAACATCTTAGAAAGTTCTTCCTTTCCATTGTCAAACATTGTCTCACTTTTTTTTTCACAAAATTGTTTCCAGGAAAACAAGGTTTCTCTAAAACATTCATATTTGATTAAAATATCCAATAATACTCTGAATGGTGAAAGATATTTGATATTTAACAGCAGTATAAAATACTACACTTATAACCGAAATGCTTTATTTTGGTATGAAGAAGTGAATTAAACGCTTTTGTACAGCAGACACAATAGATGCATTTTACACAGTGATAATATTCATTATTTCCCTGCAGATACTAAACTACCGCATGAATAGAAGACTAATTACATTTTATTAGGGTCTAGGAGCTTCAGATTTGCAGGCTTTTAGTGTTTATGTACACATTCATAAATATGTAAAATGCTATTATTACATTATGGAGACACTGTTCATATAAATTGGCACTGTACGCAGATATGAGCACATACAGCTGGGCTTGTCTTTACTCAAATAAGTGTTATTTACTATTCAAGTAAATTGGAGAAATTGTACGTTTTAAGTTTTAAAGAAGATTCTGGAAGGTGAGAAGATGCCTGAGGAATGGAGAAGGAGTGTGCTGGTACTGATCTTTAAGAATAAGGGAGATGTGCAGACCTGCAGTAACTACAGGGGAATACATTTGATCAGTCACACCATGACGTTATGGGAAAGAGTAGTGAAAGCCAGGCTGAGAGAATAGGTGACCATCTGTGAGGAACAGTATGGTTCTTATGCCGAGGAAGAGCACCACAGATGCATTATTTGCTTTGAGGATCCTGATGGAGAAGTTTAGAGAAGGTCAGAATGAGTTGCATTGTGTATTTGTGGATTTAGAGAAAGTGTACAAGGGTGGAGAGAGGAGTTGTGGTATTGTATGAGGAAGTCTGGTGTGTCAGAGAAGTATGTGAGGGTGGTGTAGGACATGTATGAGGACAGCGTGACAGCAGTGAAATGTTAACAGAAATTTGCATGTGACCATCAAAGTTCGTATAGAATGCCAGTGTATGCTATAGTAAGATTTTCCCAAAATTGTTCCAACATGACAATGCCCAGAGTTTGCTCAAGGTTTTCCAGAAATGGACTAGAAGAACTTGAGTGGCCTGATGAAAGATATTCGAGATGAACTGGAATGCTAGCATGCTCCAGGCATTGGTGCTTGACATCAGTTCCTGTCCTCACTGATATCCGTAGCTGAATAGGCAGAAATCCTCACAGCCAAAATCTAATGGAAAAATCTTCCCATTAGAGCAGAGGTTATTATAACAGCAGGGGACTAAATCCGGAATGAGTTTAACAAGCACATAAGGGTGTGATTTGTTACAAATCATTGGGCATATAGTGTAATTCCTACCATCTTCAACTCCTGTTACTTATTCCATACAAATGATCTCAAATGTTGTCCAAAGTCGAATTAATTATATGTAACTGTAGCGGCAGTTTTTTCCAATCCCATTATCCAGATTTACATCCTCATAATAACACACATTTCCCACTTTACCAAATAATCCATATTAGCTAGTCTCATTTAGATAATCAGTTTTGCCCCACAAGGCTGAGGCCAGTGCATCAAACAAGGAAGGAGGAATGTGGTAGTGGTTAAGGTAATTGGACTTCTCATTGGAAGCTCTTGAGTTCAAATCCCAACCCCGTCACTACTGGGCCCTTGAGCAAGGCCCTTACCCATCAACTGCTTAGTTGTAGACTACTTGACATTAAATAAATGTGCATGATCTAAAAGTGGTATTTACAGTATACCAAGCGTGGCTGCAATATCATACACGAGCACATGCAGCTAGGGTTCGAACAAACAATAAAACCCAATACTTTATCCTAAAAATGAAGTGGAGGCTAATGAGCCAATAGTGTCAACTGATGACTGGTTGCTTCCAGGATCAGGCTTTATGATAAAAATGTTTAAGAAAAACTTTTGGAGAGGTTTTCCTATCGTTTTTCCAAAAAAAATGGAGATTGTCACTACAACTGTCACATGAGCAGTCTATCAAGTCAAAAACAGGGAGTGAATGATGTGTATGCAATTCATAAACCAACACTTATCCAGAAAATCTGCTTCACACAAAAGCTAGATGTTGAGCACTAATGATCTAAAGATGAAGATATTAAAACGGTTTGGAAAACGATATAAATTCAAAAGAGCCAGCAATTTAAATAGCATGAATTATTAAGCCATATGCTCATGCATATTTCATAACGCCGATGAGTGAAAGAGAGAAAAAGAATTAGAGAATAAGTGCTTAAAGCCCAGACCATAGCTTCCCCAGAGCTCTGTACTACAATGACAAGCCTTCTTACAATTACAGCATTTCCCAGCTTACAATGATCTTATTTATAAAACTAAGCATTTAATGGGTAGGGGCCTTGCTCAAGGGCCCAGCAGTGACGGGGTTCGGGATTTGAACTCAAGAGCTTCCAATGAGAAGTCCAATTGCCTTAACCACTACCACATTCCTCCTTCCTTGTTTGATGCACTGGCCTCAGCCTTGTGGGGCAAAACTGATTATCTAAATGAGACTGGAAATCATTTCTGGACCAGAAAAATCGAATCAGAACCTAAAAGGTTTCAAAGGATGAGGATCAGTTCCCTTTTGAGCCTGGTTCCTCTTAAGGTTTCTTCTTCTCAGGTTGTTTTTTTCTTCATCACAGGAGCCACTGTTCAATCATTAGGGACAATTTTGAGGAACAAACTTATAAGGGACTAAACGTATACATTCTTTTATACAACTTTATAACCTCTTTATCTCTGCGAAGCTGCTTCGAGACAATGTCTTTTGTTAAAAGTGCTTCATAAATGAATTGAATTTGGAGGCTCTACAGTAAGTGACCACTTCTACTGCTTATAATTTACATTTGCGGCATTTAGCAGATGCCCCCTATACAGAGGAACGTACAAAAAGTGCTTTGAGTCTCTACTAATAAATAAATCTACACTGGTATGCAAGATTACAAACTTATTATAAATATAACTTTTAAATTCCACAAAGCAAACTTGGAAAGTGCTAATTGAAGTGTTTCAGGAAGAGGTGAGTCTTCGAACGTCGCTTGAAGATTTCACAGGTCAGGGTTAATATTATTTTAAGCCAGAACTCGCAGATTCGGTACAAAACAATTGTGTTACAAGTACAATATTAAAAAAAGGAAAGGAAAAATGACAGGGTTGAAAATCTACTTTTAAGGGGAAAAAACTCAATTACAGTAAATGTAATTTGTTACTTTCCATCTCTGGATATAATCATTAAAAAGCGTAAAAAAAAAACCCCAACAAAACCAAACAGTATAATTAAAGAATTGAATATGAAAGACATCAGTGTGGAGACGTACGTGTAGGTGATGTGGGGTCAGTTGAGTAATTTAACTCTCACTCATTTAACAGAAGTCACAGCCTCTGTTGCTGAATCACCAACACATGGTGTTAAGCTTTTTGTTTTTCATTGTGTGTGTGTTTTATGTGAGTGTGTGTGTGTGTGTGTGTGTGTGTGTGTGTGTGTGTGTGTGAGTGTGTGTGTGTGTTTTGTGTGCATGGCATTGAGACTGTGGCCCAACCTGCTGAAGTGAAGCTTCAGCTGTGCACTCACATGTATTTGGAAAGAACCAAATGTGACAGTTGGCCTGAAGAGATGCGTCACACACTGGCAGAACACACACACACACACACACACACACACACACACACACACACACACACACACACACACACACACGTGCGCGCGCAAACACGTTCCTCCTTGTTTTTATGGGTGTTAGCTCCCAATATGACAGCAACAACTGTACGGTTAGAAGGCATCTTCTGTCACATTGTTCATATTTTGATGGAGAAAAATCAAATGTATACAGTAGAATGCAGAAACGAGGGATTCCTCCCCATTATATCTTTAAACTGTTACGATCTGCTTTGATGATTTTCAGCATTATAAACCTTAAATAGCTTTCAGTTATAATGCATCTCACACATGCTCATTTCCGCTCTTGTGAATAATCCATGTACGATACGAACTGATCACTGAGATATGTGAAAGATCAGATAACTGTGCCTTCTGCATAATGTGACACAGGGTGATGAAATACTTGTGACAAGCCTTTACCAAATCCCTGAGCAGCAGAAATGTGATGCTTCAGAGCCACTTTTTAGCTCATGGACATTTTATATAGAGTCATAGAAATGCTGCCCTCTGCTGTTAGTTTGAGATACTGACCCAATGCAAGATATTGCTAACAATGATGATGCAATAAATGCATTAAAACCTGCTAGCAAGCATACTGAGATCTCACAATTATTATGGATAATAATTCCACTAATAGTTCCTAGAATAGCAAAGTCTAAGATTTAAAAAGATTATAATAATAAAAGCCCATCATATACCAGCTTTGACGCATGCACCCTATTTTGTGGCATAAACTCTCTTAGGAGCACATAAAGTGTTTATAACATGATAATGTCAGCCTGGTTTGAATAAAGTGTTGCATGTAAATACTTCATTCGCAAGAAACAGACTGCATTTGCATTATTTTTTATAATATCAAAACATAAATGTGTTAATTTTTTTAGAACGAGTTCTCTAGATGTTCACTGGATAGTGTTTATTTCTTTAAACTAAGATGTAAAAAAAATGCAATGAAATGTTACTTAACTTGTAGAATTAGTAGCCTAGAAATCAGAGAATAAATTCTAAAAGCATCTTTAATTATTGGCATCGATTGTGCAGTGCTCAGCTTTACACTTTGTTCAATATGTTTCGTGGATGGAGGCTCTTTTTTTTTCTCAGCGGAAATCCATGAAGATTTAGAAGCATCGAGGAGAATGTGTTGTGCTTAAAACCCATGTGCTCATTAAATTTCAGCGTGATGGGAATGATGGTACTGACCACCATGCTGACTTGAAGATGGATCCCACCTTTTAAAGAAACGCCACCTTGTAAAGAAGAAGAGCTTTAAAGTAAAACTCATGGACCAGGTCTTCTGCTGTAGTGAAGCAGCAGCCTCCTGAAAGAGTCGAAGTCTTCTTTCATAGTTTGAGACAAAAACTCAAATGTACATTAGCATGAGAAAGAAAAGTACGATGTGATGGATATATGTCACTTGTGCAGAACAGGATGATGAACCAACCACACAGTGACAGATTCAGACAATTTGATCCCGAAATTGTCATTTTTCCCAATGAGAATATAAGAGTTTTTGCTGTTCTGTCCAAACAAAATGCACTGAATCACAAGAGCTTTCATTTTATTTTTTGAGTAAGTACGTCGGCTTTGCATAAACATGAGTGTAAAAACCAAGCATTGTTTCCAGACCTACTGGATTTATGATGCACAGAATTATAAAAAAAAAAAAAACAGTAGTTGCCTTTATACGGATTCCTCTTTATATATCACTGCAAATCATTTGCACTTTTTATTACGTTACGTTGGTTGATATTAAAACTAAACATTATAAAATCTGTAATATTCTACTATAATTTATTATATTATTATGGCTTTACTGTTTTGTCTTTGAATTCGGTCCTACTGATGCATAGATCTTTTTTTTATTCCATCATGTTAGCGAAGAAAAGGTTAAAAAATGTATGTGATTGGCAAGAAAATGAAAATGACTGGAACGACCACATGGAACGAATAGTGCTTCAAAAACTTCTTCTGCAAATGAGTTGAATATTTTTGAAATGTGCACAAAAAAACAAGGAAAACCAACCACCAAAAACACCACCAATAAAATCTAATAAATGTGATAGCAAACAGAAAAAATTGGATTTCAAAAAAAAAAAAAAAAAAAAAAAGTTCAGATAATTGCTTTGATTTTAATATTGAATTTTTTTCATTTTATTTAAATTGATTTTAAATATCAATCGTTTTCATTTGTTTTTGCACCACTATAATTCAATTCAGTTTAATTTGTAGAGCCTTTTAAACAATTGATTTAATCCAAAAGCAGCTTTACACAAATATTCGAAACTAACGAAATTCAGTTTTTTCGTTAGTTCTTTCAAGTTTTCCCTAAAGAGGGAGTGGTGACAGTGCCAAGGAAAAACTTCCTGAGGTGCTATAAACCAGAGGAACCTTAAAAGGAACCAAAAAGCAACATTTCTCAGTTACAAAGAAAAAACAATCCCTGTGCAATAGCAATAATTACACGTGTCCACACGATGGAGATGATGTCCTACAGGTTCAGAACAGTGCTGCTCTGTAAAAATCGGTGAAGGTTAAATGGAAAGATATTTGCTTTATAAATGAGCTGCTAATGGAGATGCATATATGTAATATGTTTCTTCCAAGGTTACAAAAAAAGCCAGTTTTGCAGCTAACATTCATATCCCATATCCCTCCGAACTCTCGCTAAACCTCAAGTATCCTTGAAACGAGAAAAACCCACTCACCGTTAAAACGAGAGAAAAGCGTCCTTCCCCTTAAATAGAAATTCCCACGGGTAAGAAAACAATGCTAACATTGTGTTAGACGGTTATATTTGTTCAGCTCGGTGCACAGCCTTGTTATTCACAAGACCATTATACAGCTTGTCCTTTATTTTATTTTTACTGCTGATTCTATAACTGTTGATTGAATCCCGCTACATTGGATCATCTAATAATCCATAAACACATAATATAGCTGAAAACTAGAGGCGGAAATTTATTATAATTGCTTCTGTCATTCCTCTGGAGTTGTATTCGTGTGTGTGTGTGTGTGTGTGTGTGTGTGTGTGTGTGTGTGCAGGAATGTAGGACCTGTAGGTCCTGCAGAAGGTCATGTAGCACTCTCGGATTTCATGGACATCAGCTTATCAGCAGGACCTATGAGTAAAGCTATTTCAGCTCATGCTTTGTTTGGCCTGCACGACATTTCACTTATCTCAGGCATGCGTCTGTCTCTCAACGTCTCTCTTTTTCAGGTGCAAAATTAATCAGCTAGCATTCCTTTGGTAAAACTTCTTTCTATGTGACATTGATTTAGATGAAATTACACACAAGTGTTGCTACACTACATTTTTTTGGACTTTGTGTTATTAATAGTTTGGGATGCAGATGATTGGATGTTTATTCCATGCTCGAGTGTGAAAATGTCCCTAAATTATTTTTTTTATTTCAATAATTACAAACTGAAACTCTTATATAATATAAATGAAACTATTATACTAATATTTTATTGGTCAGAACTGGTTAAATGTTAACTGCTCCTAAAATGTATACATTTTTTAATACTTTGTAAACATCTGTAGATGGAACTGAGGACAAAATGCACATTTTGCATTAAAAAAAAATTCAATAAAAATGCAGAACCACATCAACTGTTTTTTAAAGTTTTTGTGTTATATTATTATTATTATTAGTATTTACACACACTTTTCTTTAGATTTTATATCACAGCTAATATTCTGTATATCAGATGTAAATAGTATTATGTGGTCATGGCACTCAAACAGTATGACAATTAAATATTACACTCTACACTTCATTTTATAAACTAAGCCAGAGATGATGTTTGACTCATACAACAATTAACTGAAGATTAAGAAACAGCAAACACTTAGAAAATCCTACTCTTGCATTCCAGACAGGATGAAAACTTTCTCCTAAATGGCTATCAGAATCTCAGCTGTTTTCTAAGAGCCTGACATGCATGTCCAGAGCCTCTAAATGCTAAATGTGACCTTGGGTTTGTCCTCTAAAAGCAGTCAAACATAAAGAAAGTGTCAGGAAGGACCTGGTTTGTAAAAATAGTTAAACACACTACAGACAAGATCCGACTGGAGAGCGTGTTATATGAAGGTCTTCAAAGGTTTTTTGAAAAATGTTGTTTACACGGGTTTACACTGATCCGGCATAACTGTGTAGCCACCTGCCTAATATTGTGTTAGTTCCCCTTTTGTTGCCGAAACAGACGCGATCCATTGAGCATTAACAGCATGAACTTCTTTAGCAGTTTGAGCTACAGGAGCTCATCCGTGTGGTCTTCTTGCCCATTTCTCCTGCTTTTTTGGAGAAAAAAATGCATTTGCTGCTTAATATATCTGCTTCGGGCTCAACACCAGGTTGGCATCTTCTCTTTGAAGGTAGGTCACACACAACTGAATCTGGCACAATCTCTAGATGCTCAGGATCTTCGCTCTGAAGTTCTGAAATCGTCATGAGGTGTGACACAACTGGTGCTGGTGCATCTCTAGATCTCGCAGGGATGTCAACTTCTCTCTGAAGGTATAAAATATTTATGAGGTCACACACAACTGGAGTTGGCACAATCCCTAGATGCCTCGGGATCCTCAGCATCTTCTCTCTGAAGTTCTGAAATCGTCATGAGGTGGGACACAACTGGTGCTGGTGCTGGTGCATCTCTAGATCTCGCGGGGACGTCAACTTCTCTCTGAAGGCCCGAAATCTTCATGAATCTTCATGCCTCTGAGTCCTTGCAGGGCCTGGCTGAAGAGATACTTCTTTTTTATCTATGTTTTGAATGGAAGAGTGTGTCTGAATTGCATCAAGGATAATGCAATTTGTGGAATATAACACTGGTCCTGTAAAACCCATTTCATACAACTGGTCATCCTGCTTCCGTTTGTTCTACAGGATGTGTGTAAATGCTTGTATCCTAGACCATGAAAAATATTCTATACCAGCATCTTCATAATTTAAGATAAATGTAAATGGTTTTATATTTTATTGTCTTTAGTATTAAACTCAGTCCCCTCCCTCTATTACACCACTTTCTCTCTCTATCTCTATCTCTCTCTTTCTCTCTCTTTCGCTCTCTCTCTCTCTCTCTCTCTCTCTCTTTCTGTCTGCAGGCGAGTCGGAGGAGATGCTCACCGCTCGCTGCCACCCAGAGTCTGACTGATTCCGCAAGAAGGACACACTATCTCTCGTTCTTTCAGAAATGTGAAAGAACCTAAGAAAGACTGTGAGAGAGACGTGTGAGAAGTGAGAGAGACGAGGCAGCCATAATGGGCACACCCCTGAGAAGGAAAGCCCCGGCTTCTGAGTGAGTATTTCCATTTTTCCCGTTTCCTTCCTCTAGAGGGTTGGACATGATGGCCGGGTTGCCATAGCAACAGCAGCCGGGGCAACAGGAGGATGGTGATGTGATGTGGTGGCTGCTGTCTGTTGCGGTGGCTTCCTGTATGCTCATCTGTACCTGTGTGTGTGTGTGTGTGTGTGTGTGTGTGTGTGTGTGTGTGTGTGTGTGTGTGTGTGTTAGAAACGTGAATATGAATTTGAAGTTACACAAGACGATTGCTGCATTTTTATCTGTAAAGAGAGAAGACTGTGAAAGGATACTCTGATACCCTCACACCTTGAAGGAGGTTATACTGGGGCGTTGTCTCATCGAAGCATATCAGGATTCAGTTAACAGGAGCGTTTTGAGGCATGTTACATACATATACACTGCTGTGTGTGGCAGAGAGTAGAAAGATATCGATGTGCATAGCATTACTGAAACATATACAGGCACCATATTCAGGTTTTCCACTCTAGCAGATTGATATCATTTCAGAATATTCTCTATATCCGTCTTTTTCATAGTCTTTAGTTCTTTACATAATTAGGGTCCTTAATAAAATGGATTCTTTCTGACTTAAGAATGCCTTTGAAGACAGAGGTCACTATATTGTAGCAGTTAAAAGAAATACCTTTATACCTTAGCACTGTTCAGTTGTCAAATCTGATTGGTCAGAAGGAGGGGCAGATCTAGACATTTATTCACGGGGTGGCAAAGGGGTGACATGAGAAATATAAGGGGTGGCAACACTAAAGCAAGCATCCTTGCATGGATTCTTATGGATTCAATGAACGATATACATATTCGGTGTATACACGTCTTTAAATTGGCCTATAAAAAAAAAAAAAAAAGACTGATTGACTTTACCTGAACCTGATGTCTGTATTGAAAAGGCATACTTTTTATGAGATGGTGAGGTATATTTAACTTCCGTATCTCGAGTTCTACACAAACCTGTAGCAAGCTTAAGTCTATGCTAAGTTCCATTTTCTAAGCAAAACAAACAATATAGATTATATATAAATACAAAGTCCTAATGTATCAAGTGCGGGCGTATTTAAGTCAAAAACACATAATAGATACACAGAAAGAACATTAAAAACCATTTGTTAATCCTAAACACACATGAAGATATCATTGAAATTAACTATAATAATATATAATATATTTTATTCGATTCGTAAGAGCAGGATACAGTATTTTGATTGTGATCAGTGATCAGTCTGGTCTCATTGAATATAGAATTAGTCATTTTCAGTTCGCTATGTTCATGGATTGAAATCATAAAAAGGTTAATGCGACAATGTGTATGAACACGGATCCATGAATGCTGATCGGAAAAAATTAGTGCAAAAATCACAGTTTCTGCCAAGTCCTCGTATTTCCTGAGTCTACACTCAAAACCACGTTTTATAGGGATCATATTTCCTACGTCGTCACGTGACCCTGAATCTCTTTATACAGTCTGTCACTCCAGCACAGCTGCCGTCCAACAGGTGTTGAGAGAAACCCAGTGGAGATTACGAGGGCCAGAAGGTATCCTAGTAGCCCACTCAGAGCTCCAAGGACATCATGGTAATTTATGGTTTTCCATGCAAAAACAGCTGCTGCACTTCTTTAGCTCTCCTGGTGCAAATCGAAGACAAAAATCTGTTGCACTTTAAGACTGAATAGGAATTTTTTTAACATCCAGGCCTAGCATAAAAACATTTTAGCATAAAGAGAAATAAGAGCATAGCTCGGCAGCATGCTTAATCGCTTAATCAGAACTCTCAGGCTGCTGCACTATATTTTAACTTCACTATATTTTATGAGTTAATAGGAGTAGTGTTGAACTGAATGAATTAAGTCCAGTTAATAGCATGCCTGTTAAAGTTGTAGTACCTCCTGGTGCTACAATTCGCAAGAATGACCTGAAGCGTATAGTTAGCCATTGCAGCATTGCAGCTGTCACATTCCAGCCCTAAATTAGCATGAATCATTAGATTAGCCACAGCCAAGACACAGAAGAAAATCTTTTGTTGAACTCTTAATTTATTAACGAATGTTATTGAGGATTAAAGTTAATAAAAGGTTGCGGATAAGCTCTAATATGTTGTGTTTACCCGAGCACTGATTGCTCAGCGCTCTGCTATTTAGATGCAATCAAAAAATGTAAGTTAAATGCTATGAAAAAAAAACAAGTTATCGTACACACATGCTGTATAATTGATGCGTTAAAAGCGGCATCATATCGCAATTAGGATACGAGTCAGGTTTCCTAATGCTGAGCGATCAGTCACCTTCACTTAGGGAAAGAGAAGAAAATTCCCAAGTGGCAGCCAGTTTGCGTTTACATTAAGTACAGAGACATGCAACGATGCCAAAAGCCTGACAAGGTCCAGAGCAAATTCAACCATAAACACAAGGAGCACAAGGACAGGGTTAGACGCCATGGGAGAAAGACCAGAGTTACTGTGCGTCACATTTCCTGGGTCATGCCCTGAACTTTTCCTTTTTGATAACTACAACATAAAGAAAAAATCTTTGATTATAAACTAACTATATAATGTTATTTTAAAGTTTCTTTAAATTTGTATAGATAACATTATATTACATGCATTTGAATCTCTCTAAATTTGTACCTTTGTTCATTTATTTAAGTCAAACTCACCGATAGCACCGTCATCTAACTGGCTAGCTAACTCACGCCGATTTGTTTTTTCGTTTTCCATCTCGATCTGATGATCTTTTTATGTTTTATTCAGGAAAATGAAACATGTCCACTGAAGACATCGCAAACTTTGCTGTTACACAGCTTTCAGTGTTACGGTTTGTTCTATTTGGAAATCGACAAATGGACTGATGTAAAGAGTGAAATATCCTAATGTGGTTAGAAATGTCACTCGTCCAATGAAATTCGAATATGTTATCAACTTATTAATCGTTATGCTAGAATCAATATGGGGACGAACCTAAAAGAAGCCTGAAATGCCCCAAAATACAAAAAAAAACCCAAAATTATTTACAATAAATACAATTATATTTAATTCATTTAAATTTTAATTATTATAGCACTTCTAGCAATAGACATTGTCTCAAAGCAGCTTGACAAAAAATACAACAATTACAAATAAAAATTTTGCCATTATAAATTACTCCCTATAAGTTTATTCCTAATAAGCAAACCAGTGGCCGACTGGCAAAGAAACACTCCCTGAGACTTCATGAGGAAGAACCCTTTAGAGAAAACGGACTAAAAAGTAAACTCATCCTCATCTAGGTGTCATCAAATGTCTATTCATTACAGTTCCATCATTCTTGGGGTTATCAACTGTTCACCGATGGACACTTAAATGCAAAAACAGTTCATGGTCATTGCAGACATCATAGAAAACTTTTTATATTAATTACAGTCCAAATCCATATTTATGGTTTTTGAGTTTAACCCTCCATGGCAGTTTTATGGATCTTTAAGATGTTCATTTGGATCCCTCCTCAGCTGCAGTGGGTGGTCTCTGATTGAAGAGAAATTTGTTAGTATTTTAAAGAACCTTATTAGAAGCAAGATTTTACAGGTGATATAATACATTTCAGATTTCTTTTAAGGCAAGCAAATTAAATTGTCCGATATGGACAGCCCTTACATCATGTACATGTACTGTATATGAACTAGTTTGTGGAAAAATAAAATGTAGAAAAGGAAAGACATAAGGAAGAAAAGAAGGATGTACATACAGTATGTAAGTATGTAAAAAGAAGTTAATAGGAAAGGAAGGAAGCATTAAAGTGTGTACGTAAATACAGAAGCAGTATGTAGGCAATGACATATGTAAAATGGAAGGAAGAAAGGAAAGAATGTGCATTTAAAAATTTATTAGACAGAAAACGAGGGATGGAAGCAAGTATGGTTTACGCAATTTTATGTAAATAAAAAAAAATCGAAATACCAATAAAATTAATTTCATTAAGAAGAAAAAAAGGTGCATTATACTTGTGATATGTACTTTACAACACAGTGAAATTCTTTCTTTCGCATATCCCAGCGATTTGAGGAATCTGGGGTCGGAGTACAGGGACAGACATGATACAGTGCTCCTGAAGAGGTTTAAGGGCCTTGTTTAGGGGCCCCAAAAGTGGCAGGTTGGCAATACCGGGTCTTGAAACCCTGAGCACTGAGCTAGATATAAGATACAGTGAAATGCATGGGATATGGGATACGTTACTTCATATTACTTAAATTGATATTTTTTTTATCCAGTTTGTCAAACAGCTAAAGACAACAAAACCAGTGCACATTCAAACCACTGTATGAAATACTCATTACAAAGTTAGTACATTCCCAATTCAGCACAGCCTCCTAAACATCGTGTATCTCGGTGCACATTAAATGAAACCACATCAGGCATTAAAAATGACACGTTGACAGAGAGGCCGTGAAGTCGCCACTGTTTGAAACAGAGCTTGAAAACATTGGCAGGGGCTCACTAGTAGTGTGTTTTGATTCAGATGAGTGTAAGGGCCATTCAGTGTGTGTTTATTTGGTCTCCGATTCCCAGCTTTTGCACATCTGGAAGGCATTAGCCTGCCTCGCTGGCTCGTGGGATGAAGTCACTGTGCCAGAGGAACAAAGTTGCTTTTGTATCTTGATGACGGTGTGGTCAGGGGGAACTGTGAGCAGGAAGATAATGCAGCCAATCAGAACGCAGAGTGAGCATGAAGGGCTTTTCTTGGCACATGACCTCACTTGCAAATATGTGTGCCACAAATAAGAGATACAGTACCTGAAATGGTGTTTTCCATCAAAAAGACAAACATTATAGTTCCATCAGGAAAATAGATATATGTCAGATTGTGCTTTTTTTTTACCTGCTAATGCTTTTTGAGCTTCTAGCAAATGGTGTGTAAGGATGTAGCGCTGACAAGTCAGCCTACTGTACTGGGAGTTTGAGCACAGATCTGGCCAAACAAGCCAGCGAAATATGTTACACATGGGCCTGCCGAATGATTTAACTCGCTGTTCTGCAGTCGGCAGACTCAAGAAAGCCTCTCAAATGTGCAACCAGAGTGTGCGGGAGCTGCATGTTTTGTGGCTTTTAGCCTGTTTTCCAGTTGTTACGTGAATGACCAGGAATTTCCTGCACTCACCAGTGCGATTTATGGTCCTCCATCCAGACAGACCTGATTTTTTTTTTCTTCAACTCTGTGAGCAAGCCAGGGAATTCTATTACATCTATTATGGAATTGAAGTATTTCTATTATAGCAGAGCATGCTAAGAAGGAAAAAAAAAATCCATCTCCTTGTCATCCAACAGAGTACTCTTTGGCACTCTCCCAAATATAATGCTAGCTGACGGGTGCTAAATATTGGCTAGCAGAGATATCCCAGGATAATAATTAGCCAGTGTTATTATTATTAGTGCCCCCTTTTCCCTTACAAGCATTTACCCAAATGGCATCTACCACTCAATTATTAATGCTACATTAGATATTACCTCTGTGAGCTTTTGGTTGATCACGACATGATATGAATTTCAGTCCATCAGCTCGCATTAAGGTTCTGTGATACTTTCAGATTTTTACAAAAATGTCCTTACAGTGCACAAATCATTGTCGGATATTAAATGCTATTTAGGTGTATGCTTGATTGGTATGCATTAAGTGTAATAAAGTGTGGTAGTTTAGCCTTCAACTAGTGAAAAGTCTGAAAATTGCAGGCTTTCCTAAACAAAAGAGTATGTGTTCTAGGATTTAAACTAATTTAACAGCATTTAACCAAAAAAAAAAGTAAATCAAATTAAATTCTTTAATGCCAAAAAATGTAAATTCGTTCACGTGCAGCAGATTCACAGACATTTTGACGACCCGAATTTAATTTGCTAAATTTTCATTACTGTAAATAACTATCCAGCAACCTGATCAAAGCCTCTCTTTATCCAGAGCAACCTACAATTGAACAGTTGCAAAAGTGAGTACACCCTAAGTGATAACAGTTGTATGTGGTGTAACCGTGCAAAGCCACACTATGTTCCATATAAATTTGTGTATCTTGTATTAGAGCAGTTAAAATCTGGTGCTTTGAATACAATTCTCTTATACTGACCACTGGATTTTCAACATGGCACCTCATGGCAAAGAATCTAGGATTATTAGGGAATAAGCATTGTTGCTCTCTACAAAGATGGCCTTGGCTATAAGACAATCGGTAACACCCTGAAACTGAGTTACAGTAGAGTGGCCAGGGTTATACAGAGCTTTCCCAAGACGGGGTTCACTCGGAACAGACCTCGCAAGGGTCCACCAAAGTGATTTCTTCCCAGTGGGAAGAAATCACACTCAGCTTTCAGGGTTTTAGATCCCAGATTCCAGACTTTATCCAATTATAATTAGCACAATTATAATGCTAATAATCCTGGTTATAGTCCGGTGTTTTTGACCTCTGATTAGAAGGTTCTGGGTTTAAATCCCAGCACCACCAAGTTGCCACTGCTGGGCCCTTGAGCAAGGCCTCATCTGCTCACTTGTATATTTGGAATAACTGTAAATGGATAAGGGCTTCTGCCAGAATGTAATATAAATATAAACGTAAATAATGAGGAACAATAGATACAAGTGCAATAAATAGTACGTTATAAATGTGTATAGAAATATCTACACATACAGAAGTGGTATGAATGCTGATTGTTTAGTTGTGGATACAAAATAATCGCAAACAGGTAGCATGTTTGATTCCATTGGTTACATCATGACAGGTGAAAGATTAAATATTTCACTTTCATTCTGCAGAGTGAAGCTTTTAATTAATAAACTACTACCTCGATTTTTTCTAAAGTTCGTCTAAGTGCTATGTTGTTAAAATGCGCCAACAGCCATTAGCACGGTTATATTGGTGGCTGGAGGATGCTACAGAGGCTACTTCTCTGTTCATTTAGAATATGTTCAGGACATTCAAGACCAAACTGTGAATAATGCATGAGGAAAATAGTAAGCCCCTCTGTATTCTTTGCTACAGTACAAAAGAATCTGTGGTAGTGCAGAACATTTATTTTGGAATCACATCCATTGCATTTCTAACTTTTCCCACACACACACACACACACACACACACACACACACACACACACACACAGAGGGCCGCGTAGCTCAGCCTTTTCCATATAAGGACTTTTCATATTTCTACAGCTGAGAGTGTGGACGGAGGTAAAAAAAAAGTTGGGGGAAAAAAGCCTGTCCTGCCGCCCCCTCGGCTTCACCGTGACAGTAGTAAAAATGTAATTCGGTGATCACTGGAATGCTGTTAGAAATCTGCGGTTGTAACCGAACAGAGCTGTTGGCCACATTCTTGCTGTTTTTTTCCTCCAAACTGATGACTGTAAAGTATCACATGATTTCCAGGTTGATCTGGTTCTACGTATTTAAGAAGTAGGAAGTCAGTGGTTAGGATCAGAAGGTCTGAGCTACTGATCGGAAGGTCAGGTGTTCGAGTCTTAGTATCACCAACCTGCAATTTTTGGGCCCTTGAGCAAGGCCCTTAACCCTCTGTACTCCAGGGGTGCTTTATCATGGCTGACTCAAGCTTCCTAACATCGCTGGCATATGCAAAGATTTACTGTCCTCTAAAAATAACCCATACAGCCATTATTGTGTAAATAACTGGCAACAAAAGTGAGTACACCCTAATTGAAAACAGTATGTGGTGTAACCGTGCAAATCCACACTATGTTCATGTATTTGTCTGTTTGACAGAACCATATTAATTTGTGTATCTTGTATTAGAGCAGTTAAACTCTGGTGCTTTGAGTACAATTCTCTCATACTGACCACTGGATTTTCAACATGGCACCTCATGGCAAAGAATCTCTGATGAGATAAATAGGTATTTTTTTTCATAAAAAAAGAACAATGCTAATTAGTTAAAAGAAGCAGTGATTTCAATAAGCAGTGATTTCGAACGCCACACTTACATATGGCGATGTTCACTATTATTATTATTAAACCCAACAATGAGGCAGGAAAAATATAATGACCATAAAAACAGCAGCATATGTTTTGTGGATGTTTAATGCGAACAGCATAATTGATAACGGAAACCTTCTAACCTGTGCTTTAAATGAAAGAAGATATCAGCCCTACCATCTTTTTTTTCCACCGAGCAAGAGCACAGATTTCCTGTAAAGTCAAAGTAAAGCAGAAACATACAACCAGGAACATTTCTCATCCCACATCCTTTAAATTACAGATAAATCACTTTATTCATCGCAGAGGGAAATCGACAAAATCGTTCCCATGGGTGCTTTTTGTTTGTGTTCGTGTCTATCAGTTGCTATACCTGACTAATAAGGAAGAGCCTTTTATTGGTACTTTACCATCACATCTCATCATTGCTTCAATTCCATCCAGACTTTATTTTGTCCACACTGTCCAGATTCATATTCTGCAATTTTCATTGACCAAAAAGGAGGGACATGGAGTGTATCAGTAGAAGAAGGCTAAGGTGGAGGTGTTGCCAGGCAGGAGGAAAAGAGGAAGGCCAAGGAGGAGGTTTATGGATGTGGTGAAGGAAGACATGCAGTTTGAAAGAGGAAGATGTATTGGACAGAGAAGTATGGAAACGGATGATCCGCTGTGGCAACCCCTAATGGATGGATGGATGGATGGATGGATAGTAGTTCTCTCCATTTTTATCCCTAGTGTAAGGCACACTATTCCCTTCCCTTCTGCTTTCCAGCAGTCTCTCTCTTTCCTCTCCTTCTCTCCCTCTCTCTCTCTCTCTCTCTCCTTCACACATAAACACATCCTCAGCTGTGGTAGCAGTTTGACGAGGTGTGATGTGCTGTTGTCCTTTCGCTCCTCCTCAGTGGCAGCCCTGCATGTGTCGCCTAGCAGCTCTGTCTGAAACGTCAGGAGGAGGGAAAACTGACTATCCATCTCTCCCTCCCTTCTTCACTTCCTCTCTCCTTCACCTCTCCCTCCCTACACCCAACTGCGCTCTTCTGCTGCACATACATGGCCAATGACGGCAAGGGAGGTGGGAGGAGAGAATGTGTGAGAGAGAGAGAGAGAGAGAGAGAGAGAGAGAGAGAGAGAGAAAGAGGGAGGAAAGAGAGAAGCAATCTGGCAGGCACATGGCCAGTGAATGAAAAGAACTTGCTTGCAGCACAGAGTCTCATTGGATTTCAGTGAACGACCAAACACACACACACACAAACACACTGGAACAGTGTATCTTGCGGTTACTGAGACCTGTCCCCTTGTCTTTCCAGGATGGCTGAGGCTGAACTTCATAAAGAGAGGCTCCAGGCCCTGGCGGTAAGTTCAGTAACTCTGTATCTACTGTAACTTCTTTTTGTTTTCTTGTTTTGCTGAACAACACTTGGAATTACCACTGGTTGGGGTTTTGCTCTGGAGTTCCTCAGCTCCATTAGAAATGTTAGGCTTCTGGTAGACTTCACCTAGATACCTGTGCGAATTGATCCCAGAGCTCTGAACATGCACATAGAGCTGGGGTTGGAGCTTAGTATAGTCATGAGGGGGCTAATTTTGGTGGCAGCCGCAGGACTTCGGTACACGCTGGAGTGGCGAGCAACAGATGGAGAACTATTTTGGCTGCGTCGCTAGCATCTTTACGATTCCGAGGTGAACATGTCTGCAAGAGAAGCTGCTACTAATGTAGACATGGGAAGGAAGGATTGTATGGAAAAAACAAATAATATATACATATATATGAGGATAAATCTAATAATTTTTTGGTTAAAGTTGATGATTAGATTGCAAACAGACTAATGAGTTCAGGATGTTGACTGCTAAGGTTAAGGATGGTGAGACAGAGGAAGTGTGGATAATTGAAGTTGAAGAGGGGCTGCCAAGAAACTCAATAGCCAAGAGACGAGAGGAAGCACTTTTCCACAAAGGGTTTCAAAATTGTTGTTTTTTTTGTTCACTTAAGTCACTGCAAAAAAAACCAGCCATCTCTTAACACTCTAGAAAAAAAGACATAGATTCGATTCAAACGATTCAGATCATTACAATGGTATGCTTGACAGTACCCGAAACAAGAATGCGTACAGATGGAAGGAATTACCACATGCAATACCAAGTACTACGTGCTCATTTTGTAGAAACGAAAGAAAAGACTGGAAATCACGTCATTGATTGCGGTTCATCCATTGCGCCTCACGTCTAAAGAACTTTTTAGGTCCTCCGTTCTAACACACTCAGACAAAGCTGCGTACCACTCAAAAATCATCCGAGCGCAAATATACACTGACATTCTTTAGATTTTTTGCTGTAAGAAGTTCAGCATGGAACTGAAGTTGCCGAAGTTTTTTGCATTGCCTGTTTAGATGGCAACTTGGTGGAAAAAAAGGACCAACACACGTTTTTTAATGATGCATGGCACCAAGGCTGAGTTATGTTAAGTCATACTAATATCAAGCTAAAGTGTATAATAGCAAGCCAATGAATTCCAATTATCCTGCATTTTGTGAGCTAATCTTTCTGCTTATTTAGTGAAAGTGGTATGCAACTATGAAATTACAGGCATTTAAAGCAGGCCACATATGCTGTGTTTTATATATAAATATATACTGCTGTGTTGCACGGCGATAAATATTTAAAAACTTTCCATGTGCCTGTAGAACGAGTGAGGGGCTGATATTAGGTTTCTCAACAACAGCCAAGAGGGTTAGCATGTCTGCGTAGCCAAGACAGTTTTATTACTCACTATAGAGGGGAACTTGAGGCTGAAAACATATTTAAACTTTACTACAGTGGTATGTTTACACATAAAAAAAAAAGAAAAGCAATATTTGTTGTGTCTGGCTTTACTTTGATTTGACTGTTCCATGAAGAAGGTAAAGGATTACAGTTGCTCTCAAGTTTCTCTCACTTTCTCCATTCAGAGCGTATTTTATCCTGACCGTATAGTTAATCGGAGCCTTCTACGTCTTCCCATGCTCTCAAGAGTACCAAAGACTGTGGGCTGCTTGAAGTTTAGCAAGCGGTCCAAAAGCAGCTGTGCTTCTGAAGCCAACCAGCTCCGAAGCTATATTTTAGTGGGATCCGATTTGCCAACGATTATAATTTTCAGGATGTTTAGGGCATGCTAGGGAATAAAAGTGAGCATTACATCACTGCACTCCTTAGCACAGCCAAGAATAGACAGCTAACTGAATGTTGTGCACTTTTCAACCTCACATTTCATGTGTCTTAAGCTATTGTGCTTTATTAAACTGTAGTGAACATTCCTCAACATTCCACATTTCTTCAACCTTTAGCTTTAAACCTTAGCCTGAGATCTGTCACAATCCAGGCAAGCCACAGCCAAAACCTTTAGCACGGTTTGTCCACAGACTGAGATGATCTCAGTAGCGTAACTAGCAATCTAGTGTCTCGCTGGTTGCAAAGCACAGGGTGGAAAATAATGACTGGAAAGTTAACCCTGGTCTAGTCTACACACCTGCAGCAAGCAGTCTAGATGAACTTACTTTATATAGCTAATAGATACGAGCAAACCCAAGTATACTGCGTAGAGGTTTTGCTAGAAAGGGCAGGGCCACTATCATGAACAAGCTAAATTTAGCAGCAGCTGTGCTGGCCAGCTTGACTAGGCTTCAGCATATTTGAGAAGGGTGGAGGCATGTGAGCTCCATTCAGGTGTGCTTAGCTTTCTGTAGATGTTGGGGTTTGAGGTCCAGCTGCCTGTCTTCCATTAGAACATTCTGTGGGCGTCAGAGATCAAACGTCCATACAGAGGAAGGACTGGCTACAAAGGAAAGGATGGTGCATCTTGATGGATTTGTGCTGGTTCTCATTTATTACAAAACTCTTTGGTTTTGCATTCAGTATAAATGTGCAGATTTCATTCTAATTATTGGGAGATTGAAAGTTAAAATTCAAATTCGGTGTTCACAAATAGGTGTTTTTTGAGCTCAGATACGCACTTTATTAATCTACACTTACCCGATTCGAGCCGGATATTGGCAATGGTGTCAAAACAGGAACTTTTGAGCTGGATCTTCACAGAGTGTGAAGTCTTTAGGAGCCAAATCTGGCGAGTAGGGTGGGTATGGAAATGAGTTTCCAAAAACTCACGTATGAGAAGAGCTCGGTGACAGGGTGTATTGTCGTTGCAACTTTACACTCCTCCAAGAAACTACTATGTAGAGCAACAAGGAAGCCAGTACAGTAATGTCATCATTCCTTGTGCACCAGGAAGCATCAAATGTTTTGCAAAATGCAGTTACATCATAGACATTTTATGGTTGTTGAAGGTCTCAGTGTGATCTTGGCCAGACAATATTTAAGAAGGATTCTAAAAAGTAATTAAATGTATATAATATGTTATATAATAGAATAATATGGCGGTTTCCTGAGAATTTCCATCTGGGATGAATTTTATTATCTAGTGAAAGATTTTATCATCTAGTGATTTTATTGTTTAATATTTTATTTATTTTATCATTGTATTTTATTTGATAACTATATTTTTATGTAGTAATCTTGTAATGGTGTATTTTCACATTAAAGAAAAAGTTCTGATAATCTATATATCTTTTCTGACTCATTCTTTTTAGTATAGTGCAGTTTTATTTTGCAATATCCAATGTAGATAATATAATACTTTGCTAATGCAACTGATTATTATTGAAGTGTATGTTAATGCATTAAATGTACATTTATAGCATTTAGAAAATGCTCTTATCCAAGTGAGTCAACTTATAAGTGAGCAGTTGAGGGTTAAGGGCCTCACATAAGGGCTCAGCAGTGGCACAATTTTAATTAATAACCTTCCGACCTTCCGAGTCCAATGTCCAATTAGCTACCACCTCCCTCATTAAGTTGAGCTGAAATTTAGTTAATAAATCTCACACTGTATTGTAACTAAACACAACACAATGCATTTTTCACATCAGTGTGCAGGGTGTAGCGTCGGTGAAATAAGTACTACATTTTACATGCTGCAGTCCGTGCTCGGCTCCGGCATCACTGTGCGTACATATTTTAATGGAAATCGCGTTACAATGTGGCTCGAGTAATCTGATTTGCAGATGACAATGTGAACGTGTAAGGGATAGCTTTAATCAGATCAAAGGCTACTTCTGAACGTTTTTTGCCACTTGAGCAGAAAGATTGCTTTAGATTTTGATATATGATACTTTTAAGTCGATAGCTGTTAGTATACCCGAGCTGATGCACTGAAGTGTGAGGGGCTTTAGACAGCCTTCCAAATACAACTGAAATACTAATTAGGCATTTATAAAAGCACGCAGTAAAAATACCAGAAACGAAGGATGCCGCATTTCATTATTATTTCACTGTCAAGAACTAAGTATCTATCTATCTATCTATCTATCTATCTATCTATCTATCTATCTATCTATCTAACTATTAGCATTGTGATTTTTCTTCACTGGATCCAAGAACCTGAACCTGTTTAAAAAAAAAGATTATGCCGCTGTGCAAAAAATGTACAGCAATGAAGATGTTCGTTTTTGCCAGGTTTGGAGTAAAAGATCTCATGTGGCCTGCACAGAGCCCTGACCTGAACCCAACTAAATAGCTTTAATAACAACAAAGGAGGAGTAAATCCTAAACAGACTATTCACAAACGTATGGCTATAAAGTGTGTCATAAGCACCTTTGATAGAAAAAAAAGGCTATCTAAAGCTGCAAAAAGCATTTATTTACTGATAAAAGTATTTAGATTACATGCAAAAAGTGTTTTAAATTGTATTATATGGATCACGATAAAAAAATGTGCAACTGTTGCATAATTCTGCATTAGTGAGCCAAACATAAAGTGGGAAGGTGGTAGCTTAGTGGTTCTGGGTTTAGATTTTTTTATCAAATTATCGAGAGTTTAAATCTCACCCACACCAAGCTGCCACTTCTGGGCCCCTTAGGTTAAGACCCTTAACTCCATAGCTGCTCATTCGCATAAATGAGATAAATGAAAGTCATTCTGGATAAAGGTGTCTGCCAAATGCCGTAAATATAAAACACAACGCTATAACACTAAAATGTGGTTCTTCTCCAAACTGTTACCACAAAGTGAGCTCCTTGAAGATCTGGTTTACATGCTCTGGAGACTTAGATCTTGCTGCTATAGAGCTCTGCTCTCATCCCTACTGAACACATTTGGGATGAATTGGAAAGCTGACAGCACCCCAGGTCTCCTCACCTGCCTTTCATAACACCCTTGTTAATGAACACAAATATCCATAAGCACACTCCAAAATCTAGTACATCTTCCCAGAAGAGTGGAGAGAATTATAAGAGCAAATTGGGACTAAACGTGGAATGTGATGCTCAAAAATCACATACCGTACTTGACCAGATGAGCCAATACTTTTGGAAATATTGTCTCTGTCCAAGCAACACGTTTCCTCATTACTATTATAAAAAGTTGTTTGTTCAAATTAAATTGAACTCATGAATAAATATAGACAAGATTTAGCACACAAACACATGCCACATTGATTTGCGAGTAAAACTATGGACTCACTAAAGAATGAAGCACTCATGCTGAATTTTTCTATCTATCTGAAATATTTTTAAATCTGGAATCACTGTAAGACTTTTTTTTGTATACACACCTGGAGCTTAGATTTAGTTTGCTGCTAAGAATCATGGGAATGTTGTTAACATCCACATAAAAAAGTTACTGACCAATAAATGGTAATAAGCAAGACTCATAACTCACATCTGGTCTTTTAGCTCAAAATAAATCATTACGAATTACTGTATGTTGGAAAAGTTTTCTCGAATCACTCGACTCGATTCTAATCCAATCTGAGCTGCTTTTTCTTTCCAGAATCACTCCCAGTGATCAGATTCGACTCTTAGTGTGCTACTCTGGATAAAAATTTCATGTAGTGAAAAAATGTGTGAGGTTCTTACATTTAATCTGAAAAGTTCTTTTTTAGCTTATGTGACACTTTAAGCTGTATCTTTCCTGAGAATATAGTAAACACAATAAAGAGGTTTGTTTGTGTGGGTAGTCACTACAGGCATCTAACATAGCTAAAGCAAATATCTAAAGTACTTGTGAATATATGTAATATCCTCTTTATATTTTTATAGTTCTATTTTTTGCTTGGAGGAAATACCCGAATGAATGAATCACACATCCACAACACGACCTCCTGCAGTTCTTACTGTGAGCTCTGATTATGAATATTGTAGCTTTTTAAATGTCGTCTGATACTGAAATCGTATTTGGTCAGAACCCTATTGAGATTTTAAATACAGTCAATATTTAGTCAGCAGCATGTCTTTATTTGAGTAAAGACAAAAAAAACACGGACTAACGAAAACGGCATATTTGTGGTTTCCGTTCTCAAACTGCTTATAAAGGAAAATGTTAGTCTGCTCTATTTTCGTCCACAGAGATGAGTGCCTGTGTCTGTTTCGATCACCAGACACCTTCACCCTGCCGGTTGTTTTCTTCTACACTGATAAGTCTGTGGACGTGTAGAAGTGCTACTAACTCCCTGGTTTAATTTACAAACCTGTTACAAGCATGGTGCTTGAAATAGCTACTGTATGTAGATAAAGTGTAACCTCAGAACAGCAAGTTAATCAATCACTAAAGCACTAATGGTCACAATTGTAAAATTTAGGACCTAAAAAACTGCTGCTTATCCTGAAAAACTTCTGTATTTTAACATGGCACGGGGTCTTATTATAGGCGTAAAACTATTTGGGAAAGATTTAGTGCAAGACAGATATACAGGTTTTTTTCATCAGCTAATTTTTGCTAGTCATCTAATCAAATCACACCAAACTTTGGTTTATCGCAATGTGTCGCTTATGCACAGAGATGGGAAGTAATAAAGTACAAATACTTTTGACTTTCACTTAATTAATATTTTTACACACATATCTGTACTTTCTAATTCTTACATTTTTAAAAACAGGCTCGTTACTTCACTCTATTTGTTGACATGTTCAATATTTAATATACGTTTTCAGCCCATCAACCTGTTCCTTGTCACTGTGCAGCTTTTTCATTCTACCACTGGTGTATCATTTCCTGGCTCTCACACACCACAGATGTAGACTAGACTATGAAGTTAACAATGAGCAAAGACAGAAGCACGTGCCAGCTAACGTGGATGAGACAGAGGGAGTCAGTGATGTAAACATGACTGAGCACAGAGACATTCCTCATCACATCATCATTTTTTTTTCTGCTTGTGTTTTATATAGTGGATGTTCAGCCTGGATATATTCATTAGGTAACAACATTTTAAATTAATTTTATATCAATATGACGTGGAATCCATTTAGCAGCGTGACACTAAAACAGGTCGTAGTAATCACTACTTTTTTACTGCAGTACGTGAGTCCACACTTCTTTACTTTAACTAGAGTGAAAAAGTGCAGGCAGAACTTTAACTTTTACCAGAGTCTTTAAAACATGAGTGTCTGCACTTAGAGTGAAGGATGTGTCTACTTTTTGCCAGCTCTGCCTATGTAGCATAAATGGACTATAATTGTCTACTTTATTTACTATTTAAACTTGATTTCTAAAGCAGCTTTGAAGGAAACAGTGGTCATTGAAGTCATTTACGTCATGATTTGTTAGGTATGTTGCAGCAAATTGTAATACAATATAAAATATATTATGATAATCCCCAATGATAATCAACCAAATGCAATAATTGTAAAAAAATGCGCCCTAAAAAAACATGTTTGAAGCTGAATCTACAGTCTGGGCTAGAAAGGATTTAGACTTTACATCATGCCAGTCTGTGCATGTTTACTTATGACTACAGTATTACCGCGACTTATGAACAATTGAGTTGCGAACTTTCACAGATGCAAACAATTCACGGAAGTAGCTCACGTGTCTGCCGGACGTTGTCACATGTGTGCGCCCTCTTCTGCCAGAGTTTGTACTGTAGTACCACGCTTATTCCAAGTAAATTTCACGGAAACAGGTGGAAAAGCAGTGGTGATGTGGAGGGGGCTGCCCAGAAATGCAAAGTAATAACCATGGAAACAAAAGTTAGCTAAAAGAAATGAGACATTGGACTGGAAAAGATGGTGGACATCGCTCGTTGTTATAACACGAATCGTTTAACCATCATCATAATTCTATAAAACAAAGACAAGATCATGAAACAAGATCATGGGGCATGCATCATGCATAAACCTCGCTTTTGGTATTCATGAACAAAATGAACAGAACGGAATGGTATAAGTGAGGGACTTCCTGTATTAGTAATGCAGCTTTCTTAGCAGTTTATAACAGAAAATCCTACAAAATGGACACCAAAGTTTGTTCCATAGTTTTAAATATTTGTATGTATTTATTCTAATTACAAAAAAATAAAAAAATTGACTGCAGCCAAATCATTCAGGCTACTTATGGTATTGTTTGCTTTTTTCAGTAAATGAGGGAGGGACAGTCATTACAAAGGTCAGCATAGTTTCCTGTGGAGGCATCGATGTTAACAATGACTCGTCACAAATCTCAACTCCTACTTAACAGAGTGTCACTACAGAATGTGTCAACTGTAGTGTGATTACTGGCTAAATGGTGAGTTTCCTAGCATGGATACGCAATAAAACTATTTAGAACGTATTCGTAGCGTTTTTGGAACATTGTGGCTAGCCCTGATCGGAGCTGTTGTAAATCCAGACAAATGTGTTGGTGTGCTAATTGATGGATTAGACTAATGAACCTTCAATACAAATTATACCTTTAAGATGACAGTGTGGACGCTTACAATTCAGTCCTCAAGGGGTGCATCACTTAAAGGGAAGGCTGCCAAGAACAGGCCGTGGTGCTACAAAAAGGTTTCTAAAGAAGGTTCAGGAGGTTATTGTACTTCTTGGGTTTGTCTGGTCAAGATTTTTAGACCACAGATCTTATTTAACCATCCTCAGACATACTTAGATTTCTATTTTAAAAAAAAGAAGAAGTGTTGCCAGCGCAAAGAAGTGTTGCTGCATTACTGCAAAGCAGATGTTTTCAATCCGGTTCCACAAACGAGCAGAAACAAAATGCTCTTTGTTTGCTTATTACCCACTTATCGTGCCTTGTTAATATATCTTTACTGTGAATATTACCTTCTGTCTTGCACAGCGTTTTCTTCCTAATTCATTGCAGATGCAGTCTGGAAATTAGGCATGGTTACATCTCCAATGATCTCATATTCGCTAGGACTGTATTACATGACATGGTGGTCATACCACCAAAGTCCAGGATGAAGAATGTATCTTGTGAGCTGGTATACAGTGTTGCTCCATGGTCGGTCTGTATTTTAAGCCGATATTCAGTATGTGTCAGCGTGCTTGGCAAGAAATAGATCCTTCAGCAGTGTTAGGTTGGGTGTGGAGGCCACTGCCATTCCACAGTGAAATTTCACTGGCCACGTGGTCAAGATGAAACTGTTTAGCTAATTATAGCCTTGTGGTAACAGGAAAACCATGAGAGGCAGGTTATGAATACTTATAGGTGTTTGTTGTTGTGCTGTATGTTAGAGAAGTGAAGAAAAGAGTGCAGGCAGGGTGGAGTGGGTGGAGAAGAGTGATAGCAGGAGTGATTTGTGATAGAAGAGTATCTGTGAGAGTGAAAGGGAAAGTTTATAGGACTGTGGTGAGACCTGAGATGTTGTATGGTTTAGACAGTGGCATTGAGTAAAAGACAGGAGGTGGAGCTGGAGGTAGCAGAGCTGAAGATGCTGAGGTATTTGTTGGGAGTGACGATGATGGACAGGATTAGACACTAGTTTATTAGAGGGACAGTGCATGTAGGACATTTTGGGGACAAAGTGAGAGATGCCCCGAATGAGATGGCTTGGACATGTGTAGAGGAGAGACATGGGGTATATCGGTAGAAGAATGCTAAGGATGGAGCCACCAGGAAGGAGGAAAAGGCCAAGGTAGGACGTTTATGGATGTGGTGAGGGAAGACATGCAGGGTATGTGATCCATTATGCTGCATATTAACTAAATATATGTTATTTAGGTTTTGTGAAATTAACTGGCATCTGATTACACAGTATACAGTATAGGAGGCTATGCTCTGGATCCACCATGACCAGGGGGAGGTTTTTAGATAAGTGTATACGTCTTTGGACGTTGGATCTGAAGGTCATAAGTTTAAATCCCACCCACACCAAGCTGCTGACATTTCTGGGCCCCTGAGCAAGACCCTTAACCCTATAGTTGCTCCGTTGTACAAATAAGATAAACATAAGTCGCTCTGGATAAAGGTGTCTGCCAAGTGTAATAAAGGTACATTTAAATGAGCAAGATAAGAACCATCAGATTTTATCCTAGAAATGAATGAAGATCAGAAACTCTTGATAATGTAACAAGTTCAAAATTAAAATAACATTTGCCTGCATCTGTGTATATTCAACATCTGCACTCCTGACCATTTTGGCGGAAACACTGAAACACTTCCATGCGTAAACTCTAAAAAGGTTGAACATCAAGGAGTCAGAGTTTTTACTCTTGCTGCCAAACTGGTAAACATCTGATAGAGTGTATATAACCTGAGGATTAAACAGAGCTCAGATGTGTCTGCTAGGACAAGGACAGACTTGTACTGCATAAAGACGACCAGATCTACTCTGTAAAATCAACAGTGCACGTTTGCAGATCAGTGTGTGAATGTGACCAGTCCATGAAGCTTGTTCAGGGGTAAATAATTACCAAGAGTAGTAATAAAGGTCCTTCTTTCTCATGTGACATCATTCACTGAACAAGGGGCTCCCATAAGAAAAGCTAGATTTGCTTTTTCAGTCACATCTGGATTCCATATTAGTTCACATTCATGAGAATGCCCAAGGGAGAACAAACTGCAGAACTGTAGCTCAGGTCTGGAATGCAGCCGTGAATCGGTGTCAGCACAGACGTAGCCATTTGTTCAGATGGTAGGTAGGAAAGGAGAATAGCCTTCGTATGAGGCAACATGCTGCTTTGCTGGACCCTTTTTTTTTTGGAATTTGAGGACAGGAAGTGAATCATGTGTAGTGTTTACTGTAGAAAAAAGCTTACATCTGTTGAACATTTGAACCAGTCAACATCACTGCCCCCACAACTTCCTCTGTACACGCCATACATCTTGTGTTTATAAAGGATTATTAGTGTTGTTCAATTGGTTTTACACAAAGCATTAAATTGTGTTGTGGGGTGGGGACTTTTTAGGGATTTGTGCAGTAATTTTTTACTGTCCAATAAGTGTGTGTGTGAACGTGAGCAAAAAGTGATGCTGTTCTTTCAAGAAATGCAACAAGAAAAGAAGGAAAGCGTTAAAATTATTTTTAAAAGTTTTTACCCAAGAGTGACAAATGTATAAGATGAACATAGTGCTATCTTCTGTAGTGTGGTACATTAAATACATTTATCATCCTTATTTAAGTGGCCTTTATATATATCAGGTATTACATTATGGCATTGCAACACTGAATAACGCTGATGATCTCTTCATCATGGCACCTGTTAGTGAGTGGATTTATTTATTAGTAGCAAGTGAACATTTTGTCCTTAAAGTTGATGTTAGACGCAGGAAAAATGGGAGAGCGTAAGGATTTGAGCGAGTTTGACAAATTGTGCCGTCTAGACAACTGAGTCAGAGTGTCTCCAAAACTGCAGCTCTTGTGAGATGTTCCTGGTCTGCAGTGGTCAGAATCTATCAAAAGTATTCCAAGGAAGGAACAGTGGTGAACCGGCGACAGGGTCGTGGTTGGCCGAGGCTCATTGATGCGCCTGGGGAGCGAAGGATGGACCGTGTGGTTCCGATCTAACAGACGAGCTCCTGTAGCTCAAACTGTTGAAGACGTTAATGCTGTTAATGCTCCACGGGTCACGACTGTTTCTAAATGCTGACTCTAAATAATCTCTGGCCACTGTGAGTTCTGCTAGTTTTGTGTACACTGGTCAGCACATGAACTTGGTTCAAGGTTTAAAACCCCAATATTGTTAAACTTCCCCAACGTTTGCTATGAATTATAATTCTGAATGGTCATTCTAAAAGTGATTAATGAATCAGTCCTCCTAGTGCTGTGACCCATCACTGACTTCCTGCTTATGTTTGTTACTCGACTTCATGACTTCAGTCACATTCCCGCAGGGACATTAACATTTCGCATCTTAAAAATATTAGTTGAAAAAGGAAATATTTGGTTTTTGAACCCAAAGGTTCCCATCTAAATTTGCCCCCTTTTTGCTCACTGGGGGGTCAAAAGGAACTGTGGGAAAAACTGCTCATATAGAAAACACATGAGTCTGAAAAGGCAGGAAACGGTGAGTGTATGGAGTCACTCCAAGGGTTTAGACCCTTGAGGAGCTTTTTGAGATCTTCATTCTGTAAAGCCTGCATGTATATCGAATGAGCTATTTGTTAGATTTCGGTAAATTTATATTGTTATGTATTTTTAAATTTTATACAGTAAAGAATATGTTAAAAATGAACAGGCATCAGTAAAAGGTCTGTTACTGCACACTGTGCACGTCAACATTCGTCTACATTACAGTTTTTTCAATATCGAATGACAATATATACACTTGGTGTAAATTTATAGAAGTCAAGTCAAGTCCATCAAGTTTATTTTTATAGCGCATTTCACAACAGACATTGTCTCAAAGCAGCTTTACAGAAATCAAGAGTGAAGGTAAACGGTGTTTATTTATCCCTGATGAGCAGCCGAACAGCAGACTGTGGCAAGAAAAAACTCTGTTATGAGGAGGAAACCTTAAGAGGAACCAGACTCAAAAGGGGAACCTCATCCTCATTTGTGTGACATCAAGAGTTTGATCATAAATCTTTCAACAATACAGAACACTGGAGAGGGAGAACTAACATGAGTACTGGAGTATAAGATTATAAGTAATGTTCTTTCTACAGTCTTCTACAGTCTTTATGGTTATAAAACTAGAAGCTACTGAGCTCAAAATTTGTGATCATCACAGATCCAGCATCAGCTTCTTCATCCCAGAGCCTTTAAACACTCCAGGAGGTTCAATGTCAAAACTCCACACATGTAGTGGGAAACACTGGCAGTCGGGTCGCCAGACATGTCCTGTATTTGTACAAGTCTATTGCCATTATCAACATTTACTTTGTACAGTATAATGCCGTATTTACCAAATAGTACCAGACCATAATATCCTGTAGTTTTACAGAGTTAAACTGTGTTGTGTACAACAATATATTACATTTTACAAGGAAATACAGCAATTTCCGTTTTTTATACTGTTTCATACTGTACTTCAAGAATCAAAAGAATAGAATGTTGCCTTTTATGGACGTGTTAAATGAAACGTCAGCTAATAAAAAAAAAACATTTAAAAACTAAAGTGCAAACGTTTTACATTTTTCTGTAAAACAACAATTCCATAAAAAATAAAGTAGATCAGATAAAATGTTATTAGGTGGAAATTCTTGTCAACTATAATAAATACTCGTCTTTTTTTGGAGGAAAAGACGTTGTTTTAAAAGATTAGTTTCATCTTTTTAGGAACAGTTGAGAAAAAACGAATGAGTTGATGGTTCTGCTATTTGTTGTAAGATTTTGTAAATGAAAAATGACTTCTTTTTTAGGGTTCACATTTATTTAAATATAAAAATAATGCATGCATTCATTAAAATGATTAAATAAAGAATTATTTTAAATAATTAAATACGTGCTCTGAACCCTGCGCTTCGACCCCAGATTTCTAACGAATTTCCCTGTATATTCACTATATGTATATTAAGGGTGTAACTGCATGTGTACAAGTGTATATGTGTGTGTGTGTGTGTGTGTGTGTGTGTGTGTGTGTGTGTGTGTGTGTGTGTGTGTGTGTGTGTGTATGTGTGTGTGTGTGTGTGTTTTTATTTAATATTTAATTTAGTAGATATGATCTACTTAACTGTTAATTATGTCAATGTAATTATTTCAGCAAATTTAACAAATGTCTTCATTCCTTCCATCCTTCATTTATTCATTCACTCCCTGGATATGTGGAATTGTCAGGGTTTTCTTATCATTATTAACATTTGTGATAAAAATTCTTGAAGCTGGACATAAAACACTAAAAAGTGCACTTCCTGGTTAGCGGCTAACGCTAGCGCTATGCATTCTTGTGTGTTTTCCTGCATGTGCAAAACTAAAGTTAGCGCAGTGTCACTGTAGCCACAGAGACACTGCGCTAACTGAAGTTTTAGTGTTTATATCCCTGGCATTGTTGTGTACGTTTTTCAAGTTCGCTTTTATTACACAACACAAGCAAACCCACCTCACGTCATGTGAAATTAGATAAATATTGCCTAAATATCTGCTTGGGATCATTGAATCTAACATCATCTTTCTTTTTTTCTGTAGGAAAAACGAAAAAGACAAACCGAGATCGAGGATAAAAGAAGACAGTTGGATGATCTTGTTCTGCAATTTCAACATCTTAGGGTAAGAAATGTCTCCAAATCAGGTCTATTTGAGCTTTACGAGCATTCATCAGACTGGGATAAGAAATAAACTGACAAGCACAGAATTCTCCACAAATATGATTGTTGAAGTTTCTTTAAAAAAAAGTTTAATTTTCATTTACCTGTCACAGGGTTAACATTCTGATCCTTAAGGGATCACTTTAGATCACGGAGATTACTTTTTTTTTCCCTAGAGTTTTTTTTGTAAAATAACGAGTACACAGCTAACTATAGTCTGCAGCCCCTCCTTTAGGAACGCTTAACGTATTATCAGATGAACAGCGGTTTGCCTCCATTATGCCGAATAGCTCTGTGGTGTAATTGCTTGTATTTTCTGCTAGTTTGATTTCGCAAAGATGAAAACAGGCCAAGTTTAGTTTGACTTTCTAAAGAGTTTTTGTTCTAGAGCTCTCTTGAGGAAAGACAATTTAAAGGCATTGAGCCACTTGTTTTGAGAGGCTGGGAAACATCTGATAACCAAAAGAAATTATGGCTGGAGGACATTTCGCAGCATGTATGCGCAACAGACTGTGACAGAGCAAAGACAGAGAATAAACAGTTCAAGTTTTCTTTTGCATTATATGTATTTTTTTTGTCCTCCAGTAAATGTTGAGTTAAAAAAAAGTTCGGTACTTCAGGACAAAGTGTTTGTTAGAAGATTTGTCTCACGTTTGATCCAGAACACAAAGATCAACATGCTGAATTGTTAAGTCGCCAATATTTCGATGTTGCAATGTACCATAGCTAAAAGAAAATCAAAGGATATGCAATTGCTAGCAGCTTTTAACAACTAGCCTGATCCACACCACATTTTAAAAACTTCATACAACATGTAAGAGTATTTGGGTATTTATACAGAGATGTTCAGCTGGTGTGTGAAGGCTTAGTAATGCACAAACGAGGGATTAGTTTGTTCTGCATACGGACGACAGATTGAGGAAGTGGAATGTTTTTTTTAGCCGTGGGTGTTTACAGAGTCTGAACCAAGTTCCCACTGGAAAGTTGTAAAAAGTAATTTTACCTAGTAACCTATTTAAAAGCACAGGGCTGTTTTTAGATTTTTTTCCCCAAAATTTTTGCCCATTTTTGCATTTTCATGGACTTTATCACATTTATGACAAGTTGTTTTTTGTCAGTAATAAACCATATGAACGCAAAGCTACCTGATGCTTCATGAGGTTTTTCAATCTAGCATTTTGACCGAACATTTTTTTATATTTTAAAGAATGCTTTCTGGGATGCTCACCACTCTTTTTTTTCCTTCATTGATCCTAAAGGGAAATTGGGATATTTTTTTTTACATATCCCAGCAATTTATGAAGCTAGGGTCAGAGCACTGGGTCCATAACACAGAAACCAGTCTCAGGGAACTCATCCTCACCAAATAAGGCGATAAGACGAGACGGAGGGAAAACTCGTTTTTTACTATCACTCCTGTACACTACGTATCCCTAAACTTATATTATTTACTTCTTCTTCTTTGCTTATCTTAATTTTCATCACAATCATCGCTTTCTGGCTTCGCTTCGCTAGCTAGCAGCGGCGTCTTGAGCTCGTACCTCGATTTTTTTTTCAAGGTATACATGGGTGGTCAGCGTTTTACTTTGGTGGTGAGACAAGTATAGCCTATGTGTGGGAAATGATGTGCTACGACAATGACTGCAGGTTTAAATACAGTTAGCGCCTTTAGCACAACGTGCTCTGAGACTATTGATTGATGGACAGCCTGATTGTCAGTTTGCTGTAAATCAGCAGAACATCTAAATAAAGTGAACCACTTTGCAAAAAAGACAAAAGTATTCTATAATATTATTTTAAATGTAAATAACATGGATACAATGAAACGGCACTGCGATCCAAAGCAGACATGCTCTGTTGAAATTTACAGTGTGTATTTATTTTAGAAAATCTTTCAAGCTGCTTCATGGGGCAAACCATCCACCAGGGTCTTCTAGCATAGCATGAGGGATAAGGGCGGCCCTGAAATCTCAGAAGCTCTGGTTGCTGCTACATAACTCCAACAGGTTGTGAAATGGTCAGGAGCATTTCTGAATTCTCAGGGCTGACCGTCAACATGAGACTTGCTGACTGGAGGTTCACTGGTCTTATGGCGTTTCACAACTCCAGCAAAAATAGACCACAAAAAGTCTGCCAATGTGACCCCACCAGAGTTTCTGCATGCCATACTGTCCGTTATCTGGAGCAGGCTGGTTTGCATGGTGTTTCCACCAGAGATTTGCATGCTGAGTTTGTGGATAAAATGCTCAGAAAGCATAAAGCAGGAGTTTCTGTGAGAGGTCAGGGACCATCAGAAAGAGTTCTCTGGGAAGGAAATATTCTAGAAAAACATTAATACAAAGTAAAACTGAACAAATGTTTTTTTATTTTTTTCAGTCCAAAGCCATGAGGGAACGGTGGCTTCTACAAGGTACTCCAACGGGGCCTGACGAGAAAGATGAGGAAAGCAGGAGACAAGTTGAGCAGGATGAGCTTCATATCAAGAAACTAGAAGACTCCATTCAGAGGTATTTGTACACTATTCTCCAGCAGTGTAGTATCTGTTGCACTCTTTATAGTTAAGCCTTTTTTTGCCAAAGCCTCATACTTTTGAAGTTTTGCCAAATTCTACTGTAGTTCCAGCTGTTTTTGACTATATGCATGTTTATAAGAAGGTTTTATAGGTTTTATATACCCCACGTCCTGTGATCCATTTAGTGACCATTTGCTAAAACACAGGAGTTACTATATTCATCTAATGGTCCAAGCTGGGATTTGGTTTTCTGGTTAACTTCGCTTCTCATTAAGAAAACCTCCAAAGGGTGTCGGATTGCACGTCTTTTGGGGAATAATAACGTCATTACGCTCTGGGTTCCACATGCGATTCCAGGGTTCCATCCAAACGGTTCTCTGAATCTAAACAGATGGTGTTTTTCCTGTTTGTCCTTATGAATAATACAACTTTTACTTCAGTGAGATTTCCATGAGTTCAAGGGCACCAACAATGACTTTAAAATCCAATGCCAGGGCTGAATTGAGTCCAGGAACTAAAATAAATGCCGAGACATGACTTCATACAGTAGCCAGAGCTTTACTAAATAAATCTCAATGAAGTGGTAGTAACAGTAGATAAGTATAACTTACTCCTACAGTTTTAAGTGTATGATGATGTCATCAACATGTCTTGCTTTAGTAGATCATTTAGTAATTAGTAGCATTTTGTATGAAGGACACGGCCTGGGAAAAGATTTGCAGCATGTTTTAATGCATTCAGAAGACATTAGGCACATTGTGAGAATGATTTTTGAATTAGGGTCTATGGCAAGAGTTATAAAGTATTTATAATACGTCAAACAGGTTTATAGGACAATAATTAATGGATTATTAACACTTAAAGAGATATCGATGCGAAGCGATTTGCTTTTCATTCGACACAATGCGATTAAACGCGATTCGAAAATAGAAAATAATATACGCAATAGAAAAAAATGTGATGTCATGAAATTTAGTCAAAATATTGCTGGTATAAGTTTTATAAAGAAAATAATTCCACACTAATGCAGTGGTTCTGATTTCTAACTTATTCGCGGTGATATAATGCGATTATAAACGCTACATACGATGCATTATGTGAACAGATTGTAACGTCGAATAAAGTCAGCTAGAAAGTATGATGAATTCCAGTATGAATTGTATTTCCTTTTTCTTTTTCATTGGAGATCAAATGCACCCACTCGCACACATGTGCCAATAAAAATGCCTTCCTACGTCTGCTTATTAAAAGCGCATTCTTCTGGTCTGTTCACTGAAGATGAAGTGGACTGCGAGCTCTCAAACAACACAGAAGCTATTCGGTTGTCAAAAGCAACTAAAGCGCCCTAATTGGGGCTCATTACGTTTGCGTATGTTTTCATTTAAGTGCGTTTGATTCGGTTAGACCTCGAGGCTCCGTGGCCTCACAAGCACTGATTAAACGTTGACTTTACGGTGTGTGAAGGATGACGTGTGAAGAGACCCTAGAAATGAATTCATCATTGATGCTTTCTATTCCTGGGTTTTGTGGAGCGAATTAAAAACAGGTGTCGTATTGTTTTTCATTTTGGCACCGAATCCTGATTATATAAGTGATTTTATAATGAGGATATGTCTGAGGGCGAGTCCTCGTAATTACAACATGTGTGAAATCCATCGGCATTGTGTGGTAGCGAAGAATGCGACGAGGTCAAAGGGGTTGTGACACGGCATGACGTCATTACAGGATGACTGCTCAGTTAGGAATATGTGTGTGTATTATTATTAACATTTTTGGGTGGGATTTCCTTTTTATTATCATTAAAACTAACAGTTTATTCACACTTTTCCCGCAATTCCACAGGAATGTCACTGCCATGGTGAACACATCATCTTCAACGCTCTTGCAATAAAATACTGGCCTTTTCAGAACGATATTGTGTGGAAATCCATTGGCACCGTGTGTTAATGACGGTCAAAAGGGTAATGATGCGGCTCGGGGTCACCGCTCAGGATCGGGAAGGTAATCTGTGCCTATCCTTGAGCTCCCAGCTTCTGTAAAAGCTCATTGTTTTTCAGAATGCTGTCTACTTGTGCTTACATTTACCTGTTTCTGAGCTGAAAGCGTAAAGTTTACGGCCGATTCATGAGCAGCGGAAGAACAGCACAGCTGTTTGGGTTGTTTTTATGTACAGTCTGTGTGGGATTAAATACGCTTTGTGTCTTTTACTCATTCGAAATAAACGAGGCAGGGATTCATAAATGTTTTAAGGTTAAATTTCCATTTCAGTTGTTTAGTTTTTTAGTTTTTTCGCAATTTGATTACAGGAACAAAATGTGTAGAATAAAATACTATGAGAGATATACCTATTAGTAGGATTCACATCCAGGGCTGGAAACACATCCATCAAACCATATCCATTAGCTACTGTAGACCACGCAGAAGGTAACAACTCCAATATGTACTCAAGTCAAGTCAAGTTTATTTCTATAGCACTTTTCACAATAGACACTGTCTCAAAGCAGCTTTACAGACTTTAAGATGAACAATGTGTATTTATTCCTAATGAGCAGCCATGGAGACTGTGGCAAGGGAAAAACATCCTTAGATGTTATGAGGAAGAAACCTTGAGAGGAACCAGACTCAAAAGAGGAACACATCCTCATTCGGATGACATCAAGAGTGTGATTATAGTCTTTAAACACTACAGAACACTGGAGTGAGAACTAACATGAGCACTGGAGTGTGTGATTATGAGTAATGTTCTTTCTACAGTCATTGTGGTTATAAAACTAGGAGCTACTGAGCAACTCATAAAATATAGCTCAACATCTGCGATCATTACAGATCCAACACCAGCTTCTCCATGCCAGAACCATTAAAACATTCAAGGAGGTCCAATGTCAAAACTCCACATGAGGTGGAATCCAATTGGCGCTGGTACGTCTCGAGATGGTTCGGGATGTTTGTGGGGTCGGGATCTACTTCTTTAAAGGTCCACAATCTTCATGAGGTGGGACGTGACTGAGGATGGAGTAATGTAATAAGCTATTAACATTAAACAAGTAAATGATTGTGATTGCTTTCAAACCTAATTATGAATAGCGCATGAAAAGATTTGTCTTATTTGAGCCGTACCACAATATGGGCTTCTACGCTGAAGTAATATGGAACTATTTTTCATCTAAAAGTGTGTCGTGGAACTCATAAAAACCAGAAGCAATATGCCCAGTCCCATGGTGGTGTTTATAAGACTTGTGTTTTACCACAAATCAGGATTCCATTCACTGGGTGGAAAAAAAAATATGGAGTTTATATTTAGGCCCCGCTGTTCTGTGTACACCGCTGCGAGACATGATTCCCTAATATGGTAAGGTAGCACGTTTCACGTCACCTGATTCGACGTCAACGCAACCAAAATCACAGATGTAGTGAAGAGAAACCCGTGTCAGCTATTTGTATGTGTTTGTAAGTTGTTGTGTTGTGAAAGCTACTGGACTGTAGTGAAAAAAACGACAGTTTTAATGTTTTATATAAAAACGTTTTTGTTTCGAATTCCTCCTCTGCGATTAGCTCGTTCTCGTGGCTGCATTTTGTGTTCCTTCTCGAGCAGTGAATAATTATTCGAGACCAGTGGTGGATGAAGAACACAAACCATGTAGGTCAAATGTGACTCCAGTAAAAGTAAAAGTGTCCCTTTAAACTTTCACTTGAGTTAAAGTACAAAAGTATTTGAATCCACTCAAGTATCCAAAGCTCTTATGGATATAATGTTCATATTATCAATATTGTCACAGTTATAATTAATACATCGCTTTATCAAATTTATGTGAAAAGACTCTAATGTGACTCTCAGCACCAACAATCTATTAATAAATTAATAATAATGAGTCAAACCCTGATTGATTTCTAAGTAAATGATCAGCCCCAACCCCAACCCGAGCCCAAAACCTTAACAAACTAAAAAAAAATAAAGCCACGTATGTTGTGGTGAGTTTGAGTCTGAAGTTTCTTCATCATTTATTCCTCTCCAAATGTTCTGCTTGCAGTTGAACTGATGCTGAGATCATTATAGATCTAACACCAAACTCCTCCAGAGCCTTTAAGTGATGGAGAAACAGCATATATATCTATAATGTTTAAGTATTGATTTAGAGGTGGTTTAGGTGTGAAATGTTAATAAAGTGGGATCCAATTGAACCTGGTGCATCTCTAGATGCCTCGGGATCCTCGTTGCTTCGGCATCTTCTCATTGAAGGTCTGAAATGTTCACGAGGTGGGACACAACTGGAGCTGGCCCAATCTTTCGAGATCTTTTTAGACTTCTATTCCAGCCTCCAGACTTTCTCTCTGTAAAGCCCCGATAATGATGTAATGTGGAGGAGGCCATTCCCAGCGGCTGCTCCCACTAATCAGAGACGACTGGGACCAGTGCCACTGACAGACAGGAAGTGGGAACAACAGAGCAGGAAGCCAGGAGTGGTCATGGTGCACAGTTTTGCCAGGCAAAAGATGGCCTTTTGACTTTTACACCATGCACCATGGAAAATGAGAGAGCTGTTCGAAACAAAGAGCTCAGAAACACCCACTCGAAGATGTGAGCTCAGTGGAAGATGATGTACAGTAATCCCCGGTTTATCGCAATGGGTACGTTCCAAAACCGCCCCTGATAAACGGAAAACCGCGATAAACGAACGCTTGTTCAAAGACATTCGCATGGTGTAAATTTTGTGCCGAAATTCTCCGAAACCTTTAGTAACTCTACAGTTACTTTTGCATTGCTACGTGATGCAATGCTTTCCCACAACAAGATTCATTGTTATAAATTACTAGTAATAACGAAAGAATTATAACTGTTATAATAAATAACTAATGATGTACTAATAGTGTTCCATTTATTGTTCAAGAATTTTTTCACGTGATGCCAAACCCGTTTCCAAATGCTGAAGTATTGGCATCATTTCACCACAAGAGGGAGGAAGAGAGTTATTACAATTTCAAAACCATTTAGCTCAACATTTATAAATCTCCCTTCCCCCTGCTTCATACTACACAAGGCATCTTGTTGTTTAACAATGCAATGAAAAAGTCTCATTTATTGAATGAAATTTTAATTAAAAAAGCTTCATCAAAGGTTTAAAAAAGACAAAGTCGCCTTTTCCATAGCGAAGAAAAGAACAACACTTACCAGGGCGAATCGTTTCCTTCTGGGCCTTCGGACCAAACCCTCTATTGAATTAGACTGAGTGTTTATTTACAATCAAAACATTGTATGTGTGTGTGTGTGTGTGTGTGTGTGTGTTTGTGTGTGTGTGTGTGTGTGTGTGTGTGTGTGTGTGTTATTTTGAAATGAAATAAATGTATGAACTATGAAGTTACAAAAGACACTGTATTTTTTCCTAAAATAATTCCCCTGGAAATCTCAATTCATCCAATGTGTGTTTAACAGCAAATGTCTTAAAGACATAATAAGGACCATAAAACCTTATAATGTTCTTTGGCATTAAAGGTCCATAAAATAATTGTACTTGTGTGTGCTTGGTAGCGATTTAATGGATTTAATGCAGATCCAGTAAGATGCAAAACAAAATGTACTGCAATCTCCTCGTTATGGCATTCATTTTGTGTGTGTGTGTGTGTGTGTGTGTGTGTGTGTGTGTGTTTTAAAAAGATCTGCTGCCCCATATGTGTGAGGAAGCAGCTGGAAGAAAGTGCACTTCAGTGTGTTACCGTTCGCACATCCAGTTCCCGTCGTATCACATTAACACCTGCTCAGCTGCTGAAGTTTTCCTGATACTGCTTCATGTCGAAAGAGTGGAAACTCGAAGGCCTACTTAGTGTGTGTGTGTGTGTGTGTGTGTGTGTGTGTGTGTGTGTGTGTGTTTGTGTTTAACCTAAAACTATATATTTGACTATTTTAGGAATTGGAATCAAAAAACCTAATAATTATTTATCTGTATTCTTTAGACACCTTTTTTATTTTTTCCAGAGAACGTTTGCAAGGCATCGTGGGAAGGCTCCTCTGCCTGTGTTATTGTAAAGCACGTAAGCTCAGTGATGCTAACAATTGCAGGAAATTCACTAGGGTGGAGGCAGGACGGGTTCCTCGGCCGCTGCCTTCCTCGTTGGCTGCCAGCCTTCAGAACTAGGGAGTCGCTGTTCCACTGGGAAAAAAGGAAGAATGTGTGTGTGTGTGTGTGTGTGTGTGTGTGTGTGTGTTTTATAGATGACATTCTTGTTTGCACTCGATGACTGTCTGTGTGACCTGTCGGGCAACGTGGCAACCCATTGTAGGATTTTTCATTGAAAAAAAAACTTCAGACTTCAGTTGCGAGACTCTGGAATCTCAGTGACTCTGTTGACTGTAGTTTTCTAGCTCAATAAATTTACATAAATGGCTCATATCATAAAAATCTACACTTCTACTGCTACTACTTATTTGCTTCAAATATGCTGTACCACATCACGCATTCAGTTTTCAGTCCAGGGTTTATCTTTGAGATTTCTGCGAGGAATCTACAGTTCATATTTATCAAAGAGCTCGGACTGAGATCGTCGGTGTGGCGTCCAAACCCCCACCTCGCCGCATAGTTGTCTTTATTATGATACTGAAGAAATAACCCAAGGGTTGGTCCGTGTGTGTGTGTGTGTGTGTGTGTCTGTGTGTGTGTGTGTGTGTGTGTGTGTGTGTGTGTCTGTGTGTCTGTGTGTCTGTGTGTCTGTGTGTGTGTGTGAGACTTATTTACATGCACATTTCCAGTTCATCACATCTCCATAAATATTTGACTTGGTGCAGAAGATGTAGCATCAGCTTTGTAGCGTTGTGGTTGCTTCATAGTCGGGCTCTTTCTCACACACTCACGCTGCTAGGACCGACAATCACCTGAGGGGGTTTGTTTTAAAGGTGAGGACATACTGCTCTGGCATACGAAACACTTTGATCAGGAATGTGGCAGTACACTTTGTATTGCAATCTCTATTCTTTAGATTTGCTTTCTGTATATTACCAAGTTATTACATGCATTTATAAACATATATAGTAAAGTCATATCACATGACATTGCTGCATTGGTGCAACTTTTTAGGGTTTTAATATCACAAGCATCTCTTTCTGTAGGTTACTGATTTAGGGGGAAGTGGTGGATCAATGGTTAAGACGTTAGACTATTGCTATTGAAGGTTCTGAGTTTAAATTCCACCACCACTGAACTGCACGTAAACCCTCAGCTGAATGTAAATGTTTGGGGAAGGGGTGACTCAGTGCTTTCAAAGGTTAAACCATTGCTCAGAAGGTCATAAGTTTGAATCCCACTGCCAAGGTCATGAGTTCAAATCCCACTTTGAGCAAGGCGCTAACCCTCAGCTGCTCAGTTGCAAGTCGCTCTGGATAAAGACACCTGCCAAATGCTTAAATGTTTAGGGAAGGCGTGACTAAACAAAAGGTCATGAGCTCAAATCCCACTGCCACGATTGGGCCTTTAATTAGTATGGCATTGGTACGACTTTTTTTTTCCATACAAACAATGTTAGAAGAACATGAGTAGAATATGAGCCATTATTACATGGTTACAGTTTTCTGGCTGATCACCTTCATTATATGAAGATACCTTCTGATATCATGGGTTTCTTCCAGGATGACCCCAACCACAAGAGGTGGTATCTTAGGGGTAATCCAAAGGTCATGAGTTCAAATCCCAGCCACACCAAGCTGCCACTGATCAGTTGTATGAATGAGATAAAAGTGAATATGGGCATCTGCCAAATGCCAGAATTGTAAATCATCATTATCCTCAAAACAGTCCTGGAGTCTTGGGGACATGATGCCACCGGATGTGAATGTGTTTTTATGGCTCATGTCTTGTGGATCATGCCTGATGGATCTATTGTGTACATTAATAGTTATAACAGATGAGATGAGATGATGTTTTTATTTATTTTATTTTTTTTTCAGACTTGAATCAGAAATCATTTTACTGGAGAATGAGGAATCACAAATATCCGCCAAAGAGCAAGTGCTCAGAGAGAGACTTCGTGAAACAGAGAGCTCTATTGAAGATTTACAGAAAGTAAGATGTTACTATACACACACACACACACACATACACACACACACACACACACAGACTTTTAAGGCCGTTATACTGACAATAATTTATGCATCAAATTGACGCTCTTCTGAAATTAGCCTACATTTATCCTTAACCTCAATCAGTAAAGCTTTTGTTTTTCTTTATTGTTAAACTATAAGCTTTTCCTTGACCAGACATCTGGTCCCCACCAAGATATAAAAACCTGCCCATGCACATACATCTGCACACAGGACGATGCAGCCAAATGTCACAAGAAAATATGTGGCCATCTTTATTTAGCTTGCAATGGAAGTATTTTAGATTTTCATCAAGGCCATAATCAACGTTTTAATCCAAGCCACATGGTTTGCTATGTATGAACATGCCATCCATCTCTTCTTGTACTATGAAAGAAATCTTAGTCTTTATTTCATTTTCTTTTTATTTGCAGAGTCTGCAGAACCAAGATGGAGGTACGGGTCCGAAAGTCTATTGTACTCTTCTGGCTAAACTTTTGGGAGAAGGTTCTGGGTTGAAACTCATGAAAGATTGTTTTTCTTTTGGAAAAAAATGGAACTAGTTAAAATGGAACTGATTAGAGGGCAAATAATTCACCCCTTATAATGGACAATGATGAATCATACCTAAACAGGGTTTTCCCCAAATCCCCATCATGTCCTGAAAAGCAACAACTTTTTATTATGATTATGTGATCTTGTAGAAGGATCTACTAGGTGGAGGTGCTAAAGTAAATAAACACTCCAGCACACACACACACACATACACACACACACACACACACTATGCCCCCTTTGGCTCATTTCCCTCTTGCCTCAGCGAGACTACTGAACACCAAACACAAGTCATTGACTCTGAACTTTGTTTGCAATAAGCTGCCTATTCACAGAAAATCCCTCCAATACAGCAGCAACATTGTTTCTGCCTAATACGCTCAACTCAGCTTTTGCTGTCGAAGCACCGAGCTGCTGTCGAGAAATAACAAGAGACCAGAGGAAAAGATACAGCAAGAGGAAAAGGTGCAGGGATTTCAAACTTACACAGATCCACCTTTATCACTGTTTTTTTTTTACCTTTGCTCAACAGATGCAAGACTTCACACCTGCTCCCAGATCCCCAGGCTCACAGGGCTGAACCCTCAAACTCTGTCCTCTGCTTCAGGAGATCACCAGCACTCAAGAACACCTGGTAAGTGATTGGTGGGGGGTGGGATAGGGTCAGGGGTGTTTATGAATTTGCAGTTTAGTATGGCAAACTAAAGGGATACTTGTTTAGATAGATATTTGGAGAGCTGTCCAAAGAGCCAAAGTAAAATAATAATAATAATAATAATAATAATAATAATGATAATTATTATTATTATTTTATTAATATAATCATGCAAACATATTACCGCAGAGTGAAATAATCCAATGCATCATAATAATGTATATATATAGTCAAGTAATGAATTTCATCATCATAATCATCATCATCATCATCATCATCATCATGAACATATAATCTATGTTTAATACAGACTAGATGTTGTGCACATTCATGATAATGTACACCGACCAGGTATAACATTATAACTTTCTGAGTGGTGAAGTAAAGAACACTGATGATCTCTTCATCATCTCTAGAAGCATGGTTAGAAGCAGGAAAAATGGTCGAGCGTAATGATTTGAGAGAGTTTGACAAATTGTGACGTCTAGACGTCTGGGTCAGAGCGTCTCCAAAACTGCAGCTCTTGTGGGATGTTCCTTGTCTGCAGTGGTCAGAATCTATTTAAAGTACTCCAAGGAAGGAACATTGATGCACATGGGAAGAGAAAGCTGGTCTGTGTGGTCCAATCCAACAGATAAGCTTCTGTAGCTCAAACTGCTGAAGAAGCCACAGAGCGCAGCCACAGAGAGTTCAATATTAGGCAGGTGGTCCTAATGTTATGCCTGTTTGGTGTATATCCTGTATTGATTCCTGATTCTAACCCTACTGGTGAATATTAATGACTTAACCATTTGCCACACTATGTTAATGCATGACCAGTCACACTAAGCCAACATTAACCCGACCCCCCTCTGCACTTTCCCCCATGTCTGAAGCGTTGTATGCCATGGAGATCAACGTCGAAAAGGACCACAAGACAGGCAACACCAAGATCTTGTCCACTTCACGTATCAGCCCTGAGGCCGCCTGCCAACGCGGCGTCAAGGTCTACGATGACGGGCGCAAAGTGATCTACGAGGTGCATTCTGGGAGTTCCACTACAGTAGAGAACGGTGTGCACCCAATGAGCTCAGACGAAGTGGAGGAACTGATACATCGAATGGGTCAGGCACACCACAGACCAGACGGAACACGTGTCACAATCGTGCCAGGTGAGTCCGGGATCAGTGAGCAGAGCAGCACGCCTTTGGAGCCGCAAAGCCACAAGGGTGAAATGAAGATCGAACAAGAGGATAGTCCACAAGCACGCCAAAGCTTCGAGGGTGAGGTGAAAGAGGTTCCTGAGGCCACAGCTAACCAGCCGATTACTATGATTTTCATGGGTTATCACAGCGTGGACGATGAAGAGGAGTCCAAGAAGCTGCTGGGCTTCGACGGCACCATCAAAGCCGAGATTGTTCTGATCGACGAGGATGACGAGAAGTCTTTGCGTGAGAAGACCGTCACGGACATCTCCACCGTGGATGGCAACGCCGCAGACCTCGTCTCAGGAAGGCCGGTATCCGAGGCCACCGAACTCTCTTCTGAGGGCCAAGATGAAAGTACAGCCAAGGAGCTGCCGTCCACAGGTACCGAAAAGAAAAAACGCTGCCAGTGCTGTACTGTCATGTGACCTTCCTCGCTTCCCTCCTTCCTTCTCCCACTTCTCCCAAAAAACTTCTCTATTTCCAGAGCACCGAGTTTCTGCCTCTCAAAAAATAAAAACCAAACAAAAAGCTTCACCTTGTTACTAACAGCACCTCCACTTCTCCGACGTCTGAAAAGCACATTCTCTTCTCTTTCCTTTGACCTATTTTCCTCAGAATGCTGACTCTCTCTCCCTTGTCAGGTCTCAGGACACTGTGCAGGATGTTGAAGAAGTGTTGTTTGAGGGAAGAAGGTTAAAAAGCTGGGATATAGGATAGCGTGGGTCAAAAACTTCTGAGGATAAAAAAAAACACAAGAATGTGTTCTATAATGTGAAGGAGAACACTACCAGAATATGTTCATCAGCATAAAATCCACACGTTTTGAAAGGCGGTCTCAAGCCTGAGCAGACGTTGAATCAGACGTTGATACTTTGGTTTAGCTTTACAACAATGCAGTAGCATACAGTAGTTTCGCCTGCAGTTCATGAAAGTACATAGAATTCATTGAAATCTGTATTATTATAGTGGTAGATCTGTACATTTGCAGTTTCTTATCTTGTTCAGTGGCCTTACTGAAACATTGGACCTTCACCATCATAGGATTAGCAAGACTTTCATTGTCTACTGTTTACACAGCCAAGATCGAGCTATTTATTATTTTGTTTTGTTTCTGAGGATGGCACCAATGCCGTCCTGACATGAACATATTTTTCAGGACGGGGTTCTCTGGGACGAGGCGTAATTCTGATTTCGTTATTCGTAAGGTGAAACAAACCCTCAAAAAAACGACAATCTTTTGGATTTGAGTTTAAGCGCTAGGTACTGCCATTTCCTCAACAACAACAACAACAACAACCAAAAGCCATGGTTCTGACTAAGATCAAATTTGGTGCTGAGTTTTGAAGGACACTTTTGGCACTTTCGCCTAATAGTCTAAAAAAAAAGATAGCATCACTGAAAAACAGTTTTTAAATCAATCACTAAACTGCCCTCAGAATCGTGATCATCTCAAATGATCCATGATGATGATGATCCTTCACCAGCAAACAGAGAAGCATAACCAATCTACATTATAATTGATGCATCATTTGAGACAGAAGCATATTTTCAGGAGAAATGACAGTGTCTAGCTCCTCTATAGCATTGTTTTTGTTTTGGGGTGATGACTATAGAAAACTGAACACTGCAACAACATTCTGTAATGAACCCTGAATTTGGTGAATAAATATAAATACTTATAAATTAACCGTGTAGATAGATTTTACTCGAAACGAGTGCCAATGTTATTTCCAGAAGTGATTTTAATACTATATACAGTATATATAAATATATATATATACATACAACTAGTTTGTATTTCTAATGCACACCCAAATGCCATATAGACTTGGTGTGTACTTGTTATTTATGTCTAATTTATTCACTCATATCCAAGGCTTTGCTGTGTATGTCTGGTTTAATGTCTGGAAAAAAAAAACAACAGAAAAGAAAACAAAAAACCCTGAATATTTGTGCCATATTGTTTCGTATCGCACAAAAGAAAAGGCAATGAAAAGAAATCAGAAACATACAACTGTTTAAGATAAATACTGTATATATCTATATAAACTAACTTATTTTACATTTGATTATTTATGGAGAGGATACATTTATGGAAACTGAAAAGTTTTTCTGTGTTAAAGTTGACTGTACCAGTTCATGCAAAGAATTTTATTTTGTTTTATGAGAAGGAGAAATTATTTTTATTTACACAATTTTGGTGAACGGACTTTATGTCACAAATTGAATGCTCAGTAAGGTATACTTGAGATACTGGATCAGGGGTCCCCAAAATACAGGCCACATTTGGAATGGCCCTCTGAAGAATGCCAGAAAGATTATATATATATGTATAGTACAGACCAAAAGTTTGGACACACCTTCTCATTCAAAGAGTTTTCTTTATTTTCATGACTATAAAGATTGTAGAGTCACACTGAAGGCATCAAGGGCTATTTGACCAAGGAGGAGAGTGATGGGGTGCTGCGCCAGATGACCTGGCCTCCACAGTCACCGGACCTGAACCCAATCGAATTGGTTTAGGGGTGAGCTGGAACGCAGAGTGAAGGCAAAAGGGCCAACAAGTGCCCAGCATCTTTCAGGGAACTCCATCAAGACTGTTGGAAGACCATTTCAGGTGACTACCTCTTAAACTTCATCAAGAGAATGCCAAGAGTGTGCAAAGCAGAGGTGGCTACTTTGAAGAACCTACAATATGACATTTTTCAGTTGTTTCACACTTTTTTGTTATGTATATAATTCCTCTCCTTCTTGGTCAAATAGCCCTTGATGCCTTCAGTGTGACTCTACAATTTTCATAGTCATGAAAATAAAAAAAACTATTTGAATGAGAAGGTGTGTCCAAACTTTTGGTCTGTACTGTATATATATATACACACATACATACATACATACATACATACAGTATGCGTACGGTATGTGTATACACACACACACACATACACACATAAAAACTCTTTGAATGAGAAGGTGTGTCCAAACTTTTGGTGTCCAATCTGTATTTGGTAATCAAGGTAGGATTTCAAACTAAAATTTCCCCTAAATATCAACCTTGCCTAAGTACTGTATTAGTTAGTTTCACCCACCTACCATATGCAAATGCATTAGTAAATAAATGTTTCAATTTCAATAGCAATTGATATGATAAAATATCATTGTGATAGTAATAATGATCTTTTAATAAGCAATATATATCTCTTAAAAAGTTATGCTTATTTGTCTATACAATGCATAACAAAATAATAAACTAATCAGCATTAGGAAGAATTATAGCAACATTTAAAATCTTCATAGAATCTGCACAAAATACTGGTACAGACCGACCCGGTCCCAACATTATATATATCATTTATGTGGCCCTCACAAAAATAAGTTTGGGGACCCCTGTAATAGAGTTTTGGTGGTTTTCCCATTATCATTGCTGAAGTGTGTGTGACACCAAAGTGTATTGTGTAGGTGTGGACAAAACTGATGCTTGGTAAGCAAAATACGGTTGATAAAAATATACAAAATATGCAATGGTTAAGTTGAATCTGTGCAAACTAAAAAAGTGTGTTATATTCGATATTACATATTATATATAACAATCATTACGCTTTTTATTTAGATTCTGGCTTAGGATGTATTTAGCGGCGTATTTCTGTATGTAATTTATATTGCTGCTATAAGTGCTGCTTTATTGTAAAATAATGTACGTATGTTTTAAAGAATCTGAGTAGCAAAGAACCACGTGTCAGAATGGGCATGAATATTATGAAACATCTTTAATTGAATTTTCTTTGAACTTTTCAAGAACATATCTGAGTTAAGAGTGAGTTTCCTGTATGCACTCTAGTTTTCAGGTTAAGCCCCTTTTTACAATGAGTTCAAATCCTACAGTGTTTCTGAGCATCTTAGAAAACTATTAGTAAATTCCCAGTAGATCTTCGGTATGATGAATTTTATCTAGCGTCCATTTGCTCGGCATCATTCTGCCAAACTGAGCCCATGTGAGTGTGGACCCTCTTTTCATGGTACAGCCATGAGACACCGCTGTGCTTTCTAACTAAGATTCTGCTGTATTTTTGTAAAACCGGAAATTTTTTAACTTTTCCATTTCACCCTTCTTTTTTTTTTTCAAATAAAAAAACACCATCACCAACAATTATAATCACTCTGTGTATCTCACTCTTGCACACTTCCTTCAGACTGGACTGCCAGCTGCAATGCTGTAACATTGGCTTTTTTTCTTCTTCTACTTCTTGTATCGTAAAAAAAAAAAAAAACTAGTTAAATAAACGACTTTTTTCACCTGACCACTCGTCTTTCCTTTGGTTCTTTCTTTAACACACTTCAAAACAGGACTCTCTACTACAGCACTCTACTAGTACTCTACATTTTCTTTCATTCCTAGCCAGTGGCATCTCTCACACCTTTCCTTCAACATCACTAACTTCACATAGGCCTTCTCTTCTCCTTCTTTCTCCCTGCCGTTAGACTGCATGCCCATGCCAGACTAAGTTTCTCCCATCGCTCTAACCATACTGACTACCAAGGCTGACTACACCTGAAGCCATTGACACCAGCACAAGGTCAGTACAAGATTCCTAGACCATAGAGAAGTCGTGTATTTCAGTTTTATTCTTTACATTAACAAAAACACACTAAACCCCAAAATCTATAATTCTAGGGATGTGCGTCTTCATAACTGGGGCTGATTCGTTTTTACATCTCGAAGCATAGCCAATGATATGATACATTAAAGATACATATACATAAAGATACAGATCTATAATTCTATAATTTAAGTGCCTTCTGATTTCTAACGCATGGCCCTTTCATAAAACACGCCTTTATAGTGCAAAAAAAACCCAGATGTTCTTTTCCTGTTGTGTCTCCAGGAAGTTGCAGCTCTACCTCTGCCATGTTAATCTGTATTCTATGTGACTCTCATTACACGCCTCGGTCTCTGTAGTGTTGTGATGCGTCGTATATATGTTGTGATGCGTCGCAGCAGCAGTGCTGAGAGAACATATAAAATATTGCACACAATGGTCACTTTCTTAATATTAAAAGTGCAGTGCATATTCTGATAATGGTATATAAATAAATCATTGTTTACAAATGCAAATATGTTAAAAACAATGCATCACACTGGGGTCACTGGAACACATCTCCATTGTAAGCCAGGAAGACTACCTGTATATAAATATATATATATGCAGATATTAATTATGATTGCTATTGTCACTATTATTCTAATATAAAAAGTCTGTTCATCACACCTAACGGCTTTCTAGTTGCAGTTAAATCATTATTGATATTTCTGATGATTTGAGAAACTCCTGCTGTTTTTTCTAGCGCTACGGTGACAGAAGAACAGCGAGAAACCACTGGAGGGCCGAATGAATGAGAGTGCTGACTGAGCAGATTCAGCCTTTTGAAGGCTGTGTATCAGAGTATGCAGAAGTGCTCACTCACAAGCATCATGTGCAGCTCGGGAAATGCTTTAAAAGACAACTTACTTGAAATATCGAATTTAAAGCGCTATTTCACATTTTAGATTACATCACATTGAAATCGATGCATTGGAACACATTTTAAACCCATATCATTTTAAACCATCAACATTGGTGCAATCATGTGCAATGCAGAAAGAGATGTACATGAATGCACAAAGACAAAGGGGAAGAAATAACTCATAACACTCTCTCTTCACCTCTGATCATAATGTGTCCTTGGCATACATACCAAGCTTACACATAACTATTCTTCCGTTCCTGGCTCTTACTTATCATTTTTATCATTTACTTTCCTTCAAAGAGCCTCGATGTCTTGATCTACATTAGTACGATAATGCACTCTGACACACGTACACTCCACACGCTACTCATCAACAAGGCCGAATCAGACTGTCACCATGTTGCTGTATGGAATTTCAATCAAAACACTGATACAAATACTGATGACAAATACCAGGAACGTTAATGAATCATTTGTTTTCCTATTAAGATGCTCAATATTTGTGGATTTTAACTTACTAGTGCTATGATGACAATGACAGAAAATGTATCAGATAATTGGATACAAAAGAAAAGAAGGTGCATGTCATTTTTTGGGGGTCTTTAAGGAATACATTTTAGAAAAGTTGAAAGGTTTTCACAGTAGTGACGGTAAGATTCAGCGATTCGCATTGGGGCATCAGCATAAAAGTGCATCGGATATAAGTTGCCATTTGTATCACCATGCATCGTTTTAAACATATTTGCAGTCACATAGAATACAGATTAACATGGCAGAGGTAGAGCTGCATCTTCCTTGAATCATATATCAACGCATCTTCAGCTGCTTTATATGTATCCTTATTGTATCGTATCGAACACTATGCATCGAGACCTGAATTGCATCGGCCGTAGTTATGGAGATGGACATCCCTAATTTACAGTCAAACAAACAAGGTTCCAAGGTGCTACAAAAACACAAGAAAAAATAAATCAGACACTTCATAGTGCATGTGTGCAAGATTTAGTGTAAAAAAATGTACAAGTCACCACAAGTGTGCATCAAAAGGACACAAAAAAAAGCATGTAAATAGGATATTAGAGAGTCAGATATGAAACATGAACCTTTAGTACACAACCCTTAGTACAGTAAATGTCAGAGTCATGCTGGTGTTAATTCAGCTTTATTTTATAAAATAGAATTTAATTAGTTAGGAAATATTATGTGGAAGCCAAACTAATATCTGCTTGAGTGGAATTAAAAAATAAATAAACACACGTCTCTAATCGAGACAGATTAGAAACTGAGATTGAAGAAGTGCATGGACCAGAATTCTAATGCAGATACAGATGTTTGGAGCATTAAAAAGATACAAATTGTGTCAGTACTTGATGAATATTGCTTTTGCTGATCTGAAATTTTTTTTATATAATAATTAGTCCACCTACACAATAGGGGTCATGATGAACATGATGATCATGAACAAATTTGCCTTCATTATCAGCGATTCCGGCTGTGGATGCTCACAGGCAAATCCGCTATGATGTCTTTGATACTATGCTGAAGATTTTGATCAGTGTAACTTTGTGTTGCAGGTAGTGAGAAAGCTCGCTGTGTATTGCTGACAGCAGAGAATGGTCTTTTCCCAGGAGCTGCTGCAGAACCGTCAAACACTCCACCGGTGAGTCTGATCTACAAACTCCATCTGCAACCTGCCATCTGTCACTTATGGGTGCACTGCAGATGTTTTTTTAAATACTTTTTTTTTGCTATTATTCCTGTCACAATAAGGTGTTTCATTTACACCACTTCCTTAAGGAGGCCTAAAACCCAAATATGTAGGTCATTATCAATCAAGGGTATAGGAGGAATTACAATATCTGCATAGAAATGATAAATATTTCATACATTTTCAGGAAATGAACTTTATTACAGGAAATAACTGGCAAAAAAAATAAATGTTGTTGTTTCCATAAATGGAATTATCTTCAATCAGGGAGCAATCAGCACATCATACAAAACATAGAAAATGTTGATATCATTTTAGAAACAAGCAATCTTTTGTTCATCACCAGTGCAGCACTGAGCTGTAGCCAATCTGTGCCTTTCTAATTAAATTATCTATAAAATAAAATAAAAAGAATCTACAGAGCACTGGAGCACTGCTGCTCTAACTGCTGGTTAGTTTCTGGACGACGATTCATGTTTCTGCTTCCTTCCATGTTCTACTATAATTATCATAACCTCATTGCACTGTCAAAATGATTAGTGAGCTAATAGATTTTCTTATTGAATAGCGCTATTGTGTGACACTTCAGCATTCATGAGACTTGAGAGTGTAGTTGTAAGGCGTAATGCTGCTCATCAGGCATGCAGTCTATAAAGTGGACTGAGAGAAGATGCCTTATTTCTCTTTTTCGTTTATATATAAAAGCCGTATAACAGAGCGCTGCATCACAGACAGTTGTGCGAATAAATGCAACCAATGCACACAATTTAACAATTCTCCTTTCAATGCAGCCACAGCTGCACCTCCCGCATACATCATCTGTAGCAGAAGCATCGATATTAAAATTTTTGTGCATTTTTCCCCCATGCATTACGGTTTTCCTGGGGATTTTAAAAAGGCAAATTGTGTGTTTTTTTTTGCAAAATTCTTCAGGAATGAAAACGCTGATTTGACCGAAGTTTGCTCAGGTTTTCGTGAAACATCCGTCTTGTGAATCCTCCTCTTCTCCTCTTTCAGCCATTGTGGAATAAATAAACAGCTATTAAAGCAACACGGATATATTTGATTTTGTTCAGTTTGCTACAGATGAGGGTAGAGATCTTGCAGGTGGTGACTGTAAAGGCTCAAGGCAGACAGATGTCTTTAACCCCGAGCAACAGGTGCTGGAACGCCTGAAGTCTGAATTGCAAGAGATTCTAACCTAATCTTATCTTCTAATCTAATTTATACCCAAGAGAAATAAATATTCATTGAAACAATATGTAAAGTCGATGATTCTGGTCAGCAGATAAGCCTTTTAAATGTACTGTAAAATGTTTATTCCTGTTGATGCTTGAGAAGCGTTTGTGTGGTTAAATTGATTTATTGATTGATTAATTAATTAATTAATTGGTTGATTGATTGGTTGGTTGGTTAGTTGATTGATTGATTGATTAATTGCTTGATTGATTGATTATCAATATGGGCAAGTAAATGCAATGTGATTGGAATTTATTCAGTATTATATGAATTAGGCTGTAAGACAGGGTATAAATGTCCTAAACTTTTTTCGCTCCGCAACTTTTTATACAATCTATGTGAATTTGTAATGCGTGTTGCAGAACAGAATGTTTCTCAATACACTGTAGAGAGAGAGAGAGAGAGAGAGAGAGAGAGAGAGAGAGAGAGGGAGAGAGAGAGAGATGTAGGGGTCATGCAAACAATTTCTGGAAGTATTTAATTTCCTGTTAAAAGTATGTGAACGTTGTTTTGTGCACATTCCTCGCATGCCGTTTGCGGTTTGCAATCCTGCAGGTGCGCGTGTTAGGTTTTTTTTGCCAGTAGCATTTGTCCCGCACATTGTTTGCACAACAAAAGAAGCTGCTTTTCCAGCATGCACTGTTTTGACTCGCATGTGCACGCGTTCAGCACCTTATACGGGTGGACAAAAGCGGGATGGGGGTCAGGGTTGCACCTGAATAGGGCTGTACACCTGTAACCCGAGCGCGAGGCCGCCGATGCTCTAGAACGATGCTCTAGAACGAAGCATTCATTATTCATCGAGGGGGCGCCGTGCGCGAGCGAGGAAGAGCCGGCGCGCGCGTGCGCTCGCGCACACACACACACACACACACGCACACGCGCGCACGCACGGAACGAGCTGCTCGTGCCGTTTCCTCCCCGAGCTTCTTCCTCTGGTTTCCTCACCATCGTTTCTTCCTTTTCATTCGCGCTGCTTTCAGTCCGGGAAAGGATCGTTGTCACACGAGGAAGCGGAGGAGAAACACACTCGACGCCGCGCGCGCTGCTCAGAGGTAACGCGTGACATCCTGATCATTGCTCACTTCTTCACTCCGGCGAAGGGCAAATCCACCAATCTCCAGTAACCTTCTCCTTACAGAAGCGTCACATGCTGTAGTTTCATATTGCGTCCTTTCTGATGAGTTCGATTCGTGCACGATTTATTATTGCTGATGTTTTCTTGGGAAGATCACAATACGGGAACGAGGACGACTGCAGAGCTTTTCTTCTTTGCACCATTTTCGTGTTCATAATCTCCTTTCAGAAGTTGATACACTGCTGAAACATTTCATGCATTGGACACATAGAATATATTATATTATATAAAACACTTCATTGCCTCATTTGCAGTATTTTTTTTTAATAATGCATCATGAACGACTACTGTATATTATGACATAACTGGATAGGCTTCATAACCTGTTAATTATGTGTTGTTCCTAATGACCGATCAAGTTACATTATAGACCAGAATCAATACAGCAGAAATAACACACAATCCAAGACAGAGGTGGAGGGGCAAGACTTATTATTGCCACCCCGAGCCACAGACATGGGCACACCCCTGTATTTATGTTCAGATTTCATGCTTATGCGTAATTATTGTGTTTATCTCTTAGTGCATGAGTGCACCGTGGTGCTCGTTGGATATTTTTTGTTTTCTGCACCTGGCACAGGATATAAAAATGGACCGGAACTGATAATGCTGATGGTATGTGTTGATATCGACACCTCGGTAATCGTACCCCGTCCCAGATAAGAATGTCCTTGTTATTTGAAGAGAAGACGAGAACGTTTTCTCTTATTGTAGGGTCGATTTGGCATCGGTCTTCTGCAGGAACACAACGTTAAAATGTGTCTTAGTTTCAGTTGATTTTGTTGCATTGCTCAGGTAAGCAGTAACCTGCCCACCAAGATCTCGCATCATACTGTATATAAAGTGTGTTTTGTTTCATGCATTTTTTCAACATTTCATGCAATACTGAGTGTGCATTTAAAAAAAAAAAAGATCTAGCCTTGAATTCAAAGCGCTCGACTTGCACTTTTCTTTCAGCCAAGAGTTAATTGATACGGCATGCAAACCTGAAACCTGAAAGGACATGGAGAAAGCAGCAATTATTTGTTCAGCATCTAATAGACATGTTATTGCTAACAAACCCGAAGAACCATCTTTAAATGCTTTCTCCATGAGGCAGCCTAATAGTTTAAATCCACAATCAGGAATGTGCCAAACCGGTGGTTAGGATGGCAACCAAAAAAAAACAAACAGAAAAAAAAAACAGGCAAAACAATAGAGCAACAGCACCACAGTACCTGAGCTGAATGAGAAACAGTAGTGGGCAAATGAGAAAGTCATGAGCTAATCCAGTCTGGTGAATCCAGAGAGTATGAGAAAGAAGAGAGGAGCTGGATTTCTGGAGAAGTAGCTTTGATATAGCTTTTACATGATAATATCTCTGGTGATGAAGCATCATGTTTGCACCCTTCACTCTGCAGTGTTCTGATGTTGTCTTGCCACAAATACACATGTGAATGGAGTCTCTCAGAGAGAATCTCAGAGTAGTGTTGGTTCAAATGCTGGCCTGCTGATCAGGAGCTTAAATGCAAATTCAGTGGTGTGTGGACAGTGGTGGTTCAGGTTTTAAAACTTTAACCCACCTTTCAGACAGTCATGAGTTCCAATTTGCACCACTGCTGGGCCCTTGAGCATGGCCCTTAACCATATACTGCCCATATCTATATAATAAATTACTAAATTGTAAAAAAAAATTAGTTGCACTGGACACAGATGACTGCTGTAAATGTAAAAAGTTGTTGCATGATAGTTTCTAGATAGTGCCGAAAGTTCCTACTGAGAGCCAAAGTATAGCTTCAGGTTCACGTATAAAGTGCAGCAGGGGGTCAGATTGAGAAACTTAAATACAAGATAAATAGGTGAGGAAGGTGGTAGCTTAGTGATTAAAGCATTGGATTTTGGAGTTGAAGGTTGTGAGGTTAAATCCCAGCCACACCAAGGTGCCACTATTAGGCCCCTGAGCAAGGCCCTTAAACCCCATAGCTGTTAAGATGTATGAAGTGGTATTGGGAAGTGGTAGCTAATGTATATGATGTTTGACTTCTAAATGGACGGTCAGAAGTTTAAATCCCAGCACCACCAAGCTGCCACGTCTGGAAATTGGCAATAATAATAATAATAACTAGACAATGATAATAATAAAATAATAACTATGTAATATAATAAACTGGATAGTTAATCTTGCTTGTTCTTGTACCTGCTAACTAGTAATTTGTCAACCCCTAATAAAACTATTATTAAGCCTGGCATTGGCTTTAAAACATTTAAACTCAAATGCCAGCTGACTTCATGGTCACTTCCATACAGCCATTAATGCAAAGTATTTAAGAGTAAAATGTCTGGATGTATTTCCCTTATCCTGGCCCTTATCAGGCCTTTCCACAGAAACCTGATGTCCTCTTGATATTTATTTCCCCTAAAAGTAGAGCTCTTGGTTCACCACATTTTGTTGAATCCTATTGGTACGACAACATGATTATGACACTACATGGAAAATCCCAGTGTCCTTCATGAAGTGAAAGCAGACTCTGCTGAAAGCTTTTGCAATTGGAAGGCAAAAAAAAGGAGAAAAAGAAGAATAGAAAACAGGAAGCTGATGCTCACAGGAATTTCTAACCAGTGCCAGCAGAGGATCCAACCCACCAGCTGTCACCTCCAGCCTGCAGTTCGATTTTCTTCAGAAAGATGAGTAAATAATAAAAGAGGCGAATATGATTTTGCAGACAACTAATGATTAAACTTTCTACTCAAATTACTATAGTCCTATGTATATTATTAATTATTTATATAAGAATCTCAGGGATTTGATTATGATGTCTTATGGTCTCACTTATAAAAACAAGCCCCCATTTAATCACATAATGTATATGGAGGCTGGAAACTGGAAGACACTCTTGTGCTATTTAATACAAATTCCATATTTCAGTTCTAAACATTGGCAGCTGAATGAGGATTCCTGTCTGTCACTTCTTACTGGGAAGTAGGAAGGATGTAGGCTCCCTGCTTGTTTTCCTTCTCTGTAATGGGAGGAGCATTGGGTAGATGTGAGCTGAGGGGTATCATGTGCGCTCTGTTTAGAAACAAGGACAGTGGAACCTGCAGGCTACATTTGCGTATGTGGTCTACTTAAGGCTTAGACTCTAAACGACATTGCAGAAGCAGAAACATGTCTCCTTACTGTCGCATTCGAGGTCGGGCGGCCCGTCCCCATAGTTACTTTGAAACACACATATATACAAGTGTTTATGTTTCCAGAACTTTTTAATGTAGCACCCAGCAGTTGAAGTGTTCTGAGGCTTTAAAATCAGCGTTAAACATGATGGAAAACACACACGTCTTGGAAACGGTTGGAGGTTGTCTCTCTTGTGTTTTCTTTTTTTTTCCCCTTTTGTCTCAGCTGGATTTTTTTTGGGACGTGACCCTGATTATTGTGAAAACACTTACTAGCTATGTGTCTTCCAGCCAGCCAGGCATTCGGCCACTTCTTTACCGCAAACATGTCGCCAGACAGTTTGAATTATTTACCATGTGAACCACGCTGGTAAAAAAAAAAAATGCATGGGATTAGACAGCAGACACACATATAATAATTGATATTTCCTCACTGAGTATTTAAGTTTGGTATCCGTGAGTTATGTATTGGAGGCGCGTGAGATCATGTGGTTCGCATTACATTAAAAGCACATTTCTAAAATCTCTTCGGAGCCCCACCTTTTTCTGTGGGTGTTACCAAATGTCTTTTTGGATCGGCAAATACAGAATGCAAATTCTTACATTTCCCTTTACATATATGCCTTATAGTTATAGTTCCTTATCCTTATACTATTCCAGATTGTAAAGTGCTGGTAGAATGCATCTTGTGAGGTTTTTGTCATCTGACAGGCATTGAAAGAGCTCTATTGGAGCATGCAGAGGAGGGAGACAGTTGCCCCCTTGGCTAGACTTTGACTAAATAGCTTGGAGTTAAAAGTAGTTGGGTCTGGCTGTGAAGGCATGTTTGGTGGCCCACCTGCTGTAAACCACTACCTAATAAATTTCTCTTCACATGAGAGAGTAAATAAAGAATAATATGTATATTCATATTTTGATAAATTACATATGTACACTTGAAATGTTGGGTGGCTTAATAGTTAAGCTTTAAACAAAGAAACAGTTAACTGGCTGTAAGGGTTAGGGTTAGGGTTAGGGTTAAATCTAACCCTAACCCTAACCCATCTGGAAAGTGTTTTCACAGTAATTAAGCAGCTGATAGCTTAGTGGTTAATGCTTTAGACTTTGGTGTAAATCTGTTTCTAAGATGCCCATAATGGGGAATGGACCCAAAGTTGGCCTGTGGTCACTTTTGATTTGGCCCCCAATGGAATAGAGGAGAAGATGGAAAAAACTGATCATTTATAATTTAATATTTAATGTAACACATTTTGTTTTATTAAGTGGTTTTACTTAGTGGTTAGTGGCATTCCTGGGCCCCTGAGCAAGGCCCTTAACCCCATAGCTGCTCAATTGTATGGATGAAATAAATGGCCTAAATGGCTTTTTTTTTTAAATGGCTGGTGAGGCACCTTCTAAGCTTTTCATTCAGATCACAAAATGACCTTGTTACTCATGCCTCCTTGGCAGTTATTTATTTCGAGTATAAACATTCAAGACTGGAGTCTAGACCATGGCTGTCTGATCTTACCAGGGCGACGTGGGCGCAGGTTTTCATTCCAACCAAGTAAGAGCTAACACCCGATACTGCACTGAAAGTGAACAGGTGGAATCAGGTGTGGTTTAGCTTAGCCGGAATGCCAACCTGCACCCACACTGACCCTTCGCCAGTAAGCTTGGACACCCCTGAACTGAAGTATCGCCTTTAATACACACCGTTCACCCTGCCAAAAAATGTAGGGATAAAGAAATCTAGTTTGGATTTAATAGCCATGACCCAACGTATGACCCAACTAGAGAGAAGCCCATTCCCTATGGAATTCCAGAATGTTCTGGGTGTGGTTAGACAGCTGAGGTTACTTCACCTCCATAAGACTCTCTATAATATATACCTTTTAAAATATATAAAAAGAAAAATTAGTGACTCCATAAAAAGCTATCTGAAGATCCCAGTAAAATGTAGTGCGTGACTGAATTGTACTTTCTCCCATCACAAGACAATGAAGGCAGGGAGTATATTCACTCCGGCTAAATAAAGCAGTGTAATCAGTGGTTGCAAATAGGATTGATGATACAGGATTGGTGATGGTACACCAGAACCTTTTGCTCTTTTTTTTTCCCACACACAGCACAGCTGTCCTTCCATCTTGTGCTCGTTAGAGGTATCTACTGTGTATAGCCTCCTGGTGAAAGATACCCTGGGGACAAAAAAAGAGCTCCAAATTGGGTTTGGCAGCGCTCTAAAATGAAGGCGATGATAGCAAAATGCTGGGTCACTGTCAGAGAATACAAATTAAGGCAATGGCGTGAGTCATGCTTTAAGGATTATGCTCTACTGCTCAGTCTGAGAAAAATCATGTAAAAGGTAAAAATCACAAAATGAACATTTTTACTTCTCTGTTTTCTTGGCTGTTATTTTTTATACCGAAGATTTTACAGATAAATGGCCGTAGTTAATTGGATCAATTCTGACTGGACTACATTTTATTGCTATGCTGTCATTAAATTATAATATTACAGTATTAGCATATCGGCCTCGAGTGTGTGATTTTGGCTTCATCACTATGAACAAGTCCAAACTTGACCTTTTTAGGGTCTAGACCGGCTTGTTTCAAGTTCCTCACCATCTTTCCCTGGCACTAAACCTTCAAATTATTCCCAAACAACTTAGCCTTTCTATAAAATGTGTGCTTCAAACAAAGGCTTATACAAAGAAACAGTTAACTGGTTGTAAATTGGTTCAAACCTGTGCTAGGACAAATGTGAACTAGTAATAACTGCTTATTAATGCTCTATAAACATACACATTAAATACATCTCAAAATGCCTTTCAAACAAGTAATGGGGAGGTGGTAGGTCAGACTTTAAGGCATTGGACTTAAAAACTGGACATTGAGTTTAAATCCCGGCCACATCAATCTGCCACTGCTGGGCCCCTAAGCAAGGCCCTTAACCCCATATCTGCACAGTTGTATGAAGTCACGTCAAGTTTATTTCTATTGCGCTTTTCACAACAGACATTGTCTCAAAGCAGCTTTACAGAAATCAACAGTGAAGGTGAATGGTGTGTATTTATCCCTGATGTGCAATCAAGACTGTGGTGAGGAAAAACTCCCTTAGATGTTATGAGGAAGAAACCTTGAGAGGAACCAGACTCAAAAGAGGAAGTGATTATAGTCATTAAACACTACAGAACACTGGAGTGAGAACTAACATGAGCACTGGAGTGTAAGATTATGAGTAATGATCTTTCTACAGTCTTTAAGTCATTGTGGTTATAAAACTAGGAGCTACTGAGCAACTCATAAAATAGCTCAACATTTGCGATCATCACAGATCCAACACCAGCTTCTCCATGCCAGAGCCTTTAAACACTCAAGTAGGTCCAATGTCAAAACTCCACATGAGTTGTGATCCAATTGGCACTGGTACGTCTCTAGATGGTTCGGGATGTTTGTGGGGTCGGCATCTACTTCTTTAAAAGGTTCACAATCTTCATGAGGTGGGACGTGACTGGGGCTGGAGCAACCTCAGGAGGCCTCAGGATGGGGAGAGAAAGAGATGAGTTATGAGTTATGAATGAGTTAAATGTAAGTCGCTCTGAATAAGAGTGTGAATGTAAATGTAGAGCTTCAATCATATTAAGTTTTCTGAAACTATCACAAAGCATATCATATTTATCAGTCTCAGTTTAGTGGTTGTTCCTGAATCACACCAAACCCAATTGGAAAGAGTTCTCTGACACTCTGAATAAGAAAAGTAATTATGCTTCCCTTCATGTGATCACAAAGCACTTCATCATTTCTCTTTTTTTTTTTTTTTTTTTGCGATCACACATCTTGGCAGGCTAGCTGAAGCAAAACCATTTTGCTTAATGAGAAGAAAGAGAAAAGCTTCTATGCAGTGGTTAGTTGGGGTAATCGGTAATCAGAGACAAAGTTTCAGTTCTCTGTCTCACAGTAACTGAATTAAGTCTGAATTCATCCAGGATACTCTTTGCATTTTGTACAGAGTTGGACAAACAATTCCTTAATCAGCTAACCTATTAGAAAAAAGAAAGTTCTTGTGTGCTCCCGAGCCTTTGTTTTAGCCGCCTGGAAAGCTAATAGCTAGAAAGTAGTCGCTAATGTAATATAATGCAATGCATTGTGCAAACTCTCTGCAGATGTGGTTAGGACTGATGACAAAAAAACTGAACAGATGCTCCTCTAATAAGAGATTCTTTGGGGTTGACAGTTTCTTTAGGGTAATGATGCACGTTCAGCCATATAGAGAGAAGATCTATAAAGCTTTACACATGAAGATAAGCATTGTTAGCTACACATATTTCTTTTTAAAATGTGTTTGCTTTTGCATGTTGCAGTTCGGGGCACAGCTTCTTTCATCCTATATAGACTTTGTTGTGTTTACAACAGTTATGAGGAGGCCATATGGCTTCATTAGACAATGCTAGATGACAGCACAGCAATAAATCCTGACTGAACAGTAAAAAAATGGGCCATTGATGTCTTCATCATGTGTGTGCCATCAAACATCTGCCTAGGCCAAGGGAGCTACTCAAATTTAAGTGCACTGTTCTAGATGTTACGGTCAGTATAGAGTTATGTATCAAGCTCCAATAGTAATACTACTGCAAGAAAAGGGTTTTTCTTTCATAAGACCTTAATTAGGAGTCTAGTTTGTGCTTTTCCTCAAAGCTGAGCCAAACCTGTTCAGATCTTTGTGTACCGGACGAGAGCTAAAGGCCAAATCACATCTTTAGAATTTTTCCTTTTGCTCTCTCACAGGCATCGGGCCTTTTGTGTGAATGTTTATAAAGAACGAAAATGGAAAAAAAGGTTCCTAGTGCCAGTCTGAACCCGATGAATAGCATACTCCAATAGCCAAGAACTCACTTTAAAAATATTATCAAGATGACAGTCCACCCAAGTCCACTCGGTTCACTTGTTCATAAAATCACCAATGAAACAATGAACACATATTTCTCCATTCACTAGTTCACAAAACCAGCAGATGTGCTAAAGCAAAAGGGCTTAAAAACTAAATGCTGCACTATAGCAATCTGTATTGTATAAATATGAAAGTTCATCGTTCACCACATTTAAGATTTCATAATATTTAGAAATGAATAAATATAAACCATGACTGTGTAATCTGCTTGTCTAATGAAATTTTATTCTCAAAGTTTTCAAGGTTAATGAACCTTAGACAGAAAACAATATAAACCGGGAAACAATCCTTTTAATAGTGCAATAGTTCATTACCTAATACAGCTGTTTATGCTCTATGCAACACAGCTATACACTTGTACAAGATATAAGAAAGTATTTTATTGAAGTTTACACATTATGACCTTCAAAATAGTCCATTTGCACTCCAGCAATACAGCACTCCCAAAGTTCCTTCCACTTCTGGAACCTGTTCTGGAAGTCTCCTATTCGAAGCCTCTCAATCACCTTCTGAGATTTGCTCTGGATCTCCACAATGGTGTCAAAATGCCGACTTTTGAGCAGGATCTTCATCTTGCGGGAAAGTCCGCAGGAGCCAAATCTGGAGAGTAGGGTGGGAAGTAGGGAGGAAGTCAGATCATGTTGTTTCTGGGGAGAAACTTACATGCGAGGAGAGCTCGGTGACAGGGTGTTCTAATTTGCTGTACTTGATGAAATTGCAGAGGTGGTACTACACATGGTAGGGTAGAACACCAGTTGGACAGCTTCCATTGTACACAGGATGATGACTTTTGGCACACCGACTTATGAAGGTCGCCGCTCCCTGTGACTGTGCGTGCAGCTCTGTGCTGCCATCTGTTGGCATGTTACTAGTCTTAAATCTTTTTAATACCATCTCGTAATACCAGTCCTCAAACACAAATGTTTTCAAAGATACCACTGTGAACACCACTTCGCTTGTTATCTCATAGATCTTGTACTAAGATGAGCATCAATACGAATGCTTCATGTAGCTACATTGAAGTTTGGAATTTTGAGTCCAATGTTCTAATAGTTCTATGTTGGATTTATCATTAACAATGCCATTTATTTTTTTAATGTGTTATATGAGTGTGAAGTCTTATATCCCAGTTTTTCTTCTGTTTAATGCCAATGTAATAACCGCCAAATTCCAACAGATCTTATTAGATCTTAAAAATCATCCATTACCACTGTTCTCTATAGCAGACTCTGGAATAAAATGGCACATGCACAATAGATCGCCACGGCAAAGGCTAGAATTAATTACATAATCTGAACAGAGAGGATAGGAATATAAAAGCATTGAGTGCGTCTGCACTTGAAAGCAAAACGAACAAAGCTGGCATTTGCAGCTGCGCTTCTGAAACCAAGTGGAACTTTGAGATTCTGCTTTAAGCTCATCTGTTTAGCAGGATGGAAAAAAAACTGTCGACACACTGTTATTATCTCTTTTTATTTTGGGCGGGAATTTTATGGCTGCGTTTTTCCTTCTTTAATCCGTGCACAAAAGTCATTTTTGCTCTCTTTTTATTTACATGACCAACTGTTTCTGGGGATTTTAAAGTCATTTTCATGTTCATGTTCATTCAGCCAATAGGAACCGAATGGGATTATGTAGGAATAGCAGACATTTCATTACCCCTGTTGATTTATAGAAATGAACAGCAAAACCACAGCCTTTTGTGGTTCCATCCGCAATCTTCAATCACTACTGATTTATTCTCCAATTGGCCATTTGCCTGCCTTTCCACTGGGATTGGTTTAAAAAATATGTCATGTGCACAGTATGTATACTCAGCAGTATGTGCTTAGCAAAAATAATTAAGCTCAGTCTACTTTTTAGATTTTGTTGCACAATGAAGTTTTTGTGTAATGTTGATGCAATTTACGTGAATACTTGCCAAGGTGGACTTTTTAAAGATTTTTTTGTGTGCAGGATTCAAGAATTAATGTGCGTTATGTTATGAGGGATGCACAGTGCATGGACAGGATTAGAAACGAGCTTATTAGAGGGACAGAGCATGTAGGACATTTTGGAGACAAAGTGAGAGAGATGCAATTGAAGTGGTTTGGTCATGTGCAGAGGAGGGACATGGGGGACATCAGAATGAAGAATGTTAAGGAGGAAAGGAGGAAGGCCAAGGGGGAGGTTTATTTATGTGATGAGAGAAGACATGCAGGTGGTGGGTTTGAAAGAGCCAGATGTAGAGGACAGGATGACATGGAGACTCATGATCCACTGGGGAGATCGCTAATGGGAGCAGCTTAAAGAAGATGCACAATAGTAGTATAATATGCACTTATGCGTTGACACACTGTATTGACACTAAAATGTTAATTTCTCTGATCATAAAGTGCATTTGGTATAATGTTGACAATCATGTGATCCTGACGTACCCGAAGTTCGATTTTCCAGACAGGGTCATGACCTCAGAAATCTGATTAACTTGAATTAGATGTTTATGCACATGATTGTGCATTTGGAGTTGTCAGAAGGGGTTTGTGGTTGATTATAGAGGTGGACCGATTCTCAGTTTTGCAGATTAAACAGCACTGATAGGCAAAAATCCATATAGATATTTTTTCCGGGTGACGTCCGTTGCTGGTGTATTATTGTAAATGTATTATTTATAATGTATACCTAATTAATTATATTTATTAGTAATCTATTCCTTATATATCTTGTATCCACCAAAATTATTGGTTATCGACAAGTACAACACAACCTAGCTATCGGTATTGTTAAAATCCACTATCGGTTGACCTCTTCTGATTTATGAATATATAAAATGAATATGAAATACACACTGAGTGTTATTGTTTTGTTTTGTTGTGCATTAAGCCATGGCTACAGCCTCGAGTTCATTTTCTCCGAACTCATTTCTCGCGCTGTTCCGCAGGCACAAACAAATCATCTTGTTCCTTCACTCCGTCCTGCTATTAATGTTCTCTAAAGAGGCAGTGGCATTTTCTGCTGGTGCTTTCTGCATCTGGAAAAAAAAGCGCCTAGCATTGTCTGAGCTATTGGTATGCTACAGGCGGATACGTCCTGCAGAGACAATGCAAAAATACTTCCTCAGAGTGTAAACAACCGTCCATTCTTCCTTCATGTGTTTTTGTACAGTCTGATAGCTTTGAAGACCTGTATTAGTGTTTACGCCATGCTTGGCTCAAAACATTTTGGTTCGAGTAAAATCATATGGAAGTAAAGTGTGTTAGAGTTACAGGTTCTCGGAGGTTGTGTGTAAAAAGGACATACATTCTGATCTTTGACAGCCGAATAGATTCAGTTAGGTTGCCAGCAGCATACACACACACACACACACACACACACACACAGGATGAGTCCCTTATGGACGACCTTCTCTCAGCTCCATTGAAAGTGTCTGTTACTGGGTTGTGCCATAAATGGCATTGTGTGCTATGAGGTTGTTTTGCCAACGTACCCTGGCAAAGAGCATGAATTCCATTTATTTAGATTTTTCCTCAGAAACTCAGTTATGTGCATCCATTTCAGATTTGTAGCCAATGTTTGAAATTAGCATTGATTTTGTCAGTCTGTGTCGTCTTTCCAATATTGCAAAAAGTAGTTCACCTGGTCATAAGTACAGTATGTAGGGCCTTGTTTAGGGGCCCAGGAGTGGTAGCTTATTAGGGCTGAGATTTGAACTTATGACCTTCAGGTTCAAAACCCAAAGCTTTCATTCTAATAACAGGTGCTTTCACTAGAACTAACTTTTGGGTTTTACAGCAACAGCAATACTTATGTGTGCAACCACTCGTTGATTTTTCAGCCCACTTTTTCCTCATAGGCCCTTATTTTGGTTACTTTTGTTACTATTCTCTAAATATACTGCATCCTAAATAAGGTATTAGTCATTACTCATGTGCTTTGGATGGAAGTTTTTACTTTTATTTATTTATTTACTTATTTGTAGAACATTACTTAGTTCAGTCAGAGCCTGTAGAGCCTCGGTGTTGCAGATCTTCGTCATTAAAGGAAGAACCGTGTCACTTTGCTTTTGATCTCAATCCAGATCAGGCGAATGCTATCCAGCTCTGATCCTTTGCCTTACAAGAACATGCCGGAGAACCATATAATTACTTTTGATCTTAAGCTTAAGATTTTCCGCTCAAAAGCCCTCATGAATGTTCGTCTGTTCCTGACGTCTCCTGTATGGCAGAACATACTCCCAGTGTGCCTGCTTTTATTTTTCTATCCTGTAAGGAGGACAGATAACTGGTGAGCTTTAATTAAAGGAGGAACCTGCATGTAATGAAAATGCTGGTGAAGTAATTGGTGTTTAGTGCAAAAGCCTCAAGGAATAGAAGAACATGCTGAAGTATACAGCACCTTGGCAAGTCCTTTTTGGTACAATGGCTAAAAGTCGCTTGGTAAGAAAAACTTATTTTACTGTATTTTTTTTTAGCCTTTTTTTTTTACTTTTGCTGTCAATATGAATTATTGTTAATGCTATGATAAATGGCTTTGACATCCCTGTTCCTTAAATGCATTTATATAGCAATAATTAAAAGTAATTCTATGTTACCATAAATTATTCCATAATAGCAGTCTAATTAGAAAGTTTTTATGTGAATACAGAATAAAGGATGAGCATTCTGGACACAAACTCTTCACTTGTTTTCCTTTTCCACTGGGAGACAAATGAGATAACCTGTCTTGTTAAAACATGTAAATCTCTCTGAACTTTAGCCGGAGAGTCCTCCAGCATTAACCTCCTGCTTCATACAAATCCTGAAATGTTTCTTTAAGGATATGTGATAGCAGAGGAGGATGGTTCTCATGAGGATAACTCCTTAAAGCTATAGTCATTTCAGATCAGGTCTGTTTACAGCTGTAGAGTGGCTGAAAATGTTTTCTATTAAGGAATGCAGTTATTGTACTTGTGTATTGTGTATTATACAGTATATAGTATTTAGCAACTATAATCTGTATAGTAATTGCTGAAGTAGTTGTATAGAATTATAATAATTGCTTAAGATTTTGCTAAAATATATATCAATATTCAGTCGCAAGATGTTCTAATTACATCAGTTTTCAAATACAAACAAAACTAGATAGACAATAAACTAATTAATTAATTAATAAATCAATAATCCAAAGCTTATACATATTCATATTAATTATTATAATATGGAAGTATTTATAATATTAATATTGGGGATCAGGGAAGTGGTTGCTCATGTGGTGGCCTTCTGATCAGAAGATGAGTTTGAATTCCAGCACTGCTATAGCTGGGCCCTTGAGCAAGGCCCTTAAAGGTGCTTTATACTTACATGTATTTTACAGCACAGTGAAATTCTTCACATATAAAAAAAAATGTTAGGAGTTAGAAGCACAGGATCAGCCATGATACAGTGCCCATTGGGAACCTTTAATGGCCTTTCTCAGGGGCCCCAAGAGTTGGTATTAGGCGATACCTGGGCTTGAATCCCCAACCTTCCAACCAGGGACCAATAGCATATAATCATATTCTGTATTTAATTAATCAGTTATAGAAATGAAGCTACGATCATTAATCTGTTTAATAATTGGTTGGTTATTTAAGAAATAATGCAACACAGAGAGTGTTGTTTAAGGAAAGTAATCAATAAAGAAGTGCTGTGTTAAAAAAACACAAAATGTTGTGAAAGAGGACATCCTGAAGTGTTTTATTTCTCTAACACAATTTAGATTTATTAAAGAACAACACATGATCCATTTCATATTGTGGAATATCCAATTTTACTACCTCCCTTTACCAGCTACTGACTGTCTTTTTTACTTTTGTCAGCGCTGTGCTGCTATACAAAAATGAATAAATGCCTCCTGGCCAATCAAAATCCAATCCAGAATGTGCAACCATGTCTGGCTGTATGAAAAGTATGCATAATGATATTTCTGAAACTCAGGTAACCCTGGTTATTGCAATGCAATCTGTCATCATACTTAGAAATATTTTGATGATAAAGCTGTCTGGAGCTTTCAGTGAACTGCAGGTTTTTCTGAAAAGCAGAATTCTTTACACTGCGTATCAGCCTGCTATCTGATCAGCAAATTTAGAGCAGTGGCTAGTGCTCCATTTCCCATCCTCCCCTGGGGCTGTAAAGCAGGCTACATCTGAGGACGAACCTTTGTAGAACAGAGCACTTTCATAAATCGCAAACAGGACATAGAATCAACCAACGCTTTTCTCTCAGCCTTTATCGTCCTGCATGTCAGATGTTATTATTATTATTATTATTGTAAAATTCCTTTTATTACAGAATAGTAATAAAACAGGATTTGGCTAAGATCAGCCTGTAGCTATAAATCAGGTCATGTAGAATTGTCATGTGGATTCTAACAAAGTTGTAATCGTTATTGTGATTTGAGACAGTTTCGGCTCCGCTGTCCATCTGCAATATTGAATTTCACTGTGCTACTTGCGTCACTGATGTCTCCAGTGTAATGTTCATTATTTGATTAAGAAGATGAAACTCGGCTTCCACTGACCAAACTGCTGTATCTTTCCGAGGAAAACATCTGATTCATGCTTACTTTTTTTCATTAAAAAATTCAGATATTTCTTGTGAATTTGGCAATGTCTTATGGGTGAATTTAGGAAGAGTAAAAACAAGTCTTGGTGATTATAGCGACCCGGATTTTCCAACAATATGCAGAATGATACATTTTCAGAAATGTGTTCAGACAGTTCTCAAAGGAAAGTAAAAGATCAAGCTGTCAACATTTCCAGAAATATACAGCAAGCCCAGTCTTCTATGGATTTAGATTTGCATTCCACAGTTCGATGTTTGCCAAGTATACTGACGGGTGGAAATGAAAAGAGGGCCAGGTCGGGTTTAGAATAATCTATGGATAAATAATCTTTGCCAATTAAGTTTTTTATTGGTTTAGAAATTGTCAAAATGATTTGACGCCTACAGAACTTCCGATTGAACTCATATGATTCCGAAAACACTGATTCTAAAATGTAATTATCGGTTATATGAGGCAGGATGGAAGTGTGTTAAATGTGCAAAAACATATGTATTCAATAATATGTATTCATTTTCATATAACACTGTGAACAAGTCTCAGAGTATGTATGACAGGCAGGTACTACTGGATGGAAACAGACCACTTTCCAACAGGAAACTGTATTTTGAGACGGGTCCAGTACAATTACACATGACAAATATTAATTGAAAATGAATGATCTAAGCAGAAGTAAACACACTGGGAAAAATGCTGCATGTTGAAATGAGATTTTTTTGACAAAGACCAATACAGAAACAAAATTGACAAAAAATGGTGTCACTTTTCTTGTCTGAAGCGTTTTTATGTGCTGCCAGACTGTCTCAGGCTGCTGACAGTATTCCAGAAGAGCCTCCTACGCTGTATATGCAACCACCTTATCCAGATTAGCGGTTATATTTGCAGCAGTCCTTGAAGCAGGGTGTGAGGCCTTAGCCTGCCTGTCCTCCCAGTATGTCCTCTCTCTTAACTACCTTTCAATATGCAAAGCTTTAAAGAGCTGCAATGAGTTTGTCATTCCTACCAGGTCTACCACGTGTTGGTTCATTCAGCATAGTATTGGTGAAACTGGTTTTGGCCTTTTAAATGTACATGGTGTAATAGTGATCTTTTATTAGGGTTTTACTATTAAAAGAAAGCCTGATGCCGGTCCATTTTCATGATCTTGTGTATTGCAGCAAGTACTTCATCTTCTTCAGGGTTATGAAGGGTTTAATCCAAATCCGTAGGCAACCTAGATATGTAAATTTTTTAGCTACATCAGGAAAAACCCACATAAACAAAAGCTTGTAAGGGTGAACTGTAACCCAATTCAAATCCCACTGCCATCAAGCTGCCACTCCATGGCCCTTGTGCAAGCATCTTTAAGCCTAAATTGCTCAGATATATCTAAGCGTAAGGGGTGTCCACAAACGCCATAAATGTAAACTGCGCTATACTTTAAAGAGCTGAGGGTTTAAGGTAGCCTGTCTATCTACTGTAGAAACACTGTCGCAAGTGAACATTTAATGATTTCTCCAGAGCTTTCCAGAGGTCTTTTCAAAGTATACAGTATCCATGTGCTGGCCAGTATAAAGAACTCTCACATGGCTCACAAACCTCACAGTCAGTCCTGTTTTAAATTAAATGAGCTCTTTTTTTCCCTCAGAATTCCTTTCCTATATGCTACTGGATGCCATCTAATCTTTGGCCACTTGATTACTTTAGCACTTGGTTTGTTTCTTTAAGGTTTCTAAGAACTGGGTGGAACCTGGTTTCAGTAGCTATGTGTTGTCTATTGTTCTGAATAGTGTGTGTAACAGCCCTCAAAGGCCTTGTGTATTGATTTGTTCTCACTGACCTACATTTTAGCAAAACCTCCTAGTCATGACCTTCACAAACCATTCTTGCTTTTAAAGTTCTTTGCTTAGTTTTTTTCTCTGAGATCTAAAAGCATCTCTAAAAGCTTTTTGTGAAGCATTTAATTCCGAGGTAATTGCAGGGTACGTGTTTCTGAAGAAGTATCTGTCTCTTTGATTGTTTTCGCTCACTTGTTTCTGCATAACAGTTTTGTAGGCTTGTTGTGATTTGTAACACCATCCATTAGACATCAAATGGACTTTTATGACTAGACAAAAAGGTCTGTAATAAGTGAGTACATGCTTATAGCTGCGATATCTGGTACATCACAGGCTCGTGTAATTACAGTGTGTGCATTGGGGACCAGTGTAACACGCTAGGTGTTAATTTTAACAATAGTGATTTCTCTGTGTGGGCTGCTAATGGAAGCGACTCTGTGACTTGGCAGACAGAATTGTTAGACACACGGCTGTGAGTTTCAGGCGTCGGTGGTGTTTTAGTGAAACGCAAAACTGGTAAAACATCCATTTGGTGCAGTTTGGTGGCAATCCAACCGGCTGTGTGTAACAGAAATATGGCTTTTCAGCTAATCATTTGCAGCTAATCTGCATTACAGAAGATGTATTAGGCCTTTGCTTGATTATCAAAGCTTCTTGAAATTCCCCTTTCAGTGATATCACAAATATGTAACTGAACGCAGGCTATGGCAATTAAATCCAGATATTGCTTTTTATAAAATTTCCCCTGAAATGTTCCAGCTAGAGGCTGTAAACTAAACCACATGTAGCATATTATTCATGAATTTTATTATAAAACTTTTATCTTTTGAAATCAAAGTTTTCTTTCTTTTTATTAAATTTCAGGAGTTTATAAAATCACCTATAGAAAAATCAGTAGATATGTATTACTGTATATTTTAGGCTAAGTTACGATGGCTAGCTCACTTGGTGTGTACCATATGTTGGTATTTTCAGTAGTTTTTATTTTTCATATTTTTCTCTTTCACAAAATGTTCCAAGTAAACTGTAAAGTCAGAAAAAATGCTCAGTCCTGGCTCCATAAAAGTTTTGTATTTGACTCACAGTAAAGACACTTCTGAGTGGTAAAGCGCTAACTATTTTCATTGAAAGGACAGGAACAGTATCACTTTCTAATTGAAAAAACGAGATTGTTTAGTAAAGAATAACGTGCAGTCAATAACCTTGAGTAAATTTAGCACCATTCGGTTGTCATTGAGAGCTTTCTGTAACCTCAAGTACTCTTATCCGTTAACAATTGTCTCTTGTGTTTAATTTGAAAGAAAAAAAAAATTGTCAGTTCATTTATTATGCCACAAGGACATTAAAAGTGTTTGATGGCATTTTCCCTGTGAGAAAGGACTCATTGTGCTAATTTTAGCTTCAGCATTTCAAAGAAAATAATGACTCTTTTACATACACAAAATGAAAAGTGGAAGTCATTGCACACTGCACAAGATTACAGGGTCTGGTGTGTTTTTGCCATTACTAGTTAAAACCTTGAGTACCCTAGATTCGATCTTTATCGTCGGGAAGAGGGTGAAGCATGCAGAAGTCAAATCTGGCGAGTAGAGTGGGTGCAGAAGTAAGATCATGTGGATTGTTCGTCAACGATCATCATGCACAAGTTGCCAAATAGTTTTTCGGGGGTAGAGTTTGTCGAAGGTCTTTCTGTTCTCTTGTCGTCTCCCAGTGATGTTCTCTTGATGTGAAAGCCTCGAACGACTCGTTGCAGCATCGCTTTATGTCAAACGTATGTCATGTCAAACGACTCTGTGGCAAATTTGCCCAGTTTTACACAGAATTTCACCAGTTAATTTTGAAACGTTTTGATACCGCCTCGTAATTCGTTCGATTACACTTATTGAAAATGTTCGATATGTTGTTTTCAATTACATCAGCAGTATGGGATGAAGGTATAGCCCTAGAGAGGATTAAACAAGATATGAATCGATTTGCTAATCAAAGCAGAGGCGAGAAAATTTATTGAAGCCTATAAAAACACTTTCCTTTCTGACTTCATGTTTACTGGTCTGTCACTATTCTCTGGTCTTATTTGTAAAATTATTTTGTGACTCGTTAAGAAACAACAGGATGATCTGCTCCAGAATCTGCAAGGTTTCTACGGCCCACTTTTTTCATATGTTTGTCAGCTTTGCTACAGTAAGTGTTCGGTACTTTTTTGCCCAGACTAGACTCCACCAGTTGAGGAACCACCCGCTAAAAGCGGGGAAGTGTTTGTTTTTCAGCAGTGTAATTGTTGGTGTAACTTTCCAAGATAAAACTTTTAGGTTACTCCTTATTCCGTCACGGTCAGATGATCTGGAAAGTGTCGCTCACATTTAGGCTTGGCTTACAGAGACTGGCTCATGAGTGTGCACATGCAGACTGGATGTCACATTCTTTCTCCACCCAGCAATCGTCTTTTTACGTGGTGTTACTACTCCATTACCTCTGTCTAAAGTGTGTTTTGAGAGCTTTTTGTTGTAGCATAAGGATAAATGTAGTTGGAGCAGAGGGACAGTTGGCTGGCTTTGACACAGGGGTCTTTGTGCATGAGCATCCAGGGAGCACATTCCCCTCTCTCAAGACCAAACCCCCTCTGCTTATGACATCATAGCCCTTAGCCAGGCAAGGAAAGAAATCAGAGAGCCAGAGAGAAGAGAGGCATTGTAGAGGAGAGAGGGGGGGATCAAGAGGAAACAGCACATGGAGGGTGAGTGAGGTGTGCCTCTGGTTCACAAACACTCTGGAGGAGGAGGAGGAAAAGAGGGAAATAGAAGGAGTAGCCAGGAAAGGGCTTGTGTTGTGGGTCAGAAAGACCAACAGAACTTTTTATGAAGAGCTGCATTTGAGTCATGACTGCTCTGCGGTGTGTAGATATTAAAAAGGAAGTTTGGTTTTAAAGTTAGAAGTTTATCATTTGCCTGGAGGGAAAGGGACCCTTCAGTTTCTCCACTCATTGACTGGAAGATTAAAAGACGAATTAGAGGAAGATTCAAAGACGAATTGGAGGAAATTCTTCAGGGAAAGGTAAACCATGCCTCGATATCTACATCTTCTGTCGAGTTTTTTAGAATCCTGGTCATTTTGATATGGTCAAGACAAATCTCAATAATATTCTGGTGAATTAAAACCAAGGTGTTAATTTCTAATCTTGGTCAGATGTTATTTCTGTAAGGACAATGAGGAATCCTATTGAGGATTTTTCTTTTAGCGGTGTTGTCTGATGTTTTTTTGATTGTCTTCTATGCCCTATAGACCCTCAGAGTGCTGACCAAAGGCTTCTACCATTACCAACATGCTTTCAGCGAGTTTTGTTTGAGCGAACTATTCAAAGAATCCCCATGCATCGAGGGAGGCTCGACTGTCTAAATCACGTATAATCTGCTAATCATTTCCAGATGCTAGAGTTTCAAGAATGTTACGAATAATCAAAGAGTGATATCGATTTAAATGCTGCGTCTGGTGCTCTTGTTTACTTTGCAGACACATACACATAGAAACACATGCTTTTATTAACGGTGCCAGGACTAGGTATCCTTCATCGCTTGTATTAGGCTGCGGGAGCCTCGAGGACAGCTGAGCTATGTGGGGAATGTCAGAGGCGGCTCAGTGGGTGTCCACATCCCCCCACTGAGAGTGCGACTTATTACAGCCTAATGCTGCCAAAGTAGCATGACCAGGACTGAGACATAGAGAAAATGAGAGAAAGAGAGAAAGAAGGGAGGCATGCAGGGGTCAAAAACTTTACGAGGGGAATTCTGAGTAAGGGAGATTTGCGAAGAAATAGGTGGAGTTTGAGCAGGAAACACATGGCTTGAGAAGAGAGCAGTTTAAATTTTTGCTTATGACATGATGAAAATATGTGTTGGAATGATGATGGTTGTGCTGCGGCCTTATTCATGTCATATTTACAAATGCAAATGTATATAGTATATCCACTACATTTATGGCATTTGGCAGACGCCCTCATCCAGAGCAATTATCTTGCATTTATCTCATTCATACAACTGAGCAGGTTTGGGGTTAAGGTCCTTGCTAAAAGGGCCCAAGAGTGGCAGCTTGATGTGGCAGGGATTTGAACTTATGACCTTTAGAGCCTAATGTCTTTACAATTAAGCTATTACCTCAATAAAGCTAGGAGTGTAAGTATCTGATTGAAACTAGAAGTCTGAATCAGGGCAGGGATCCTACAGGATGTGACAACAACAAAAAAAGGATGCAGGAAGTTTTACTTTCAGACAGGCACAAGTAAGGAAGTCCTATGAGGCCGTGCATTATCATTATTATTTTTCTCATTTTCTGGTAATTTTTGACATAAACATCATTTCCTTGCGATCAGCAGTTCGTTTTTCTGTGTATTCGACATATGGGCGTTTTCTAGAGGAAGCATCATGGATAATATCCAGAACCATTTGTGGTAGCAGACGCGTGGACGATGCTGCCTCTAAAACATGCTCTTAGGACAAATACACGAAAAAATAAGTACTGATCATGAGGAATAATCCAGATGCAGCATCATAGATAATAGCCGCTTATGGCAGCGGACGCGTTAATGCGCACCAGTGCGTGCGCGTGGAGAAAATTCAGTCGTGAGAAAGAAAACAAGAAAGAAAGAAAAAACATTAGAATCCCTCTTAGGACTTCCGTACACAAGTGACCGGTACAAAGACAAATGAAGGCATCTCTACAGCTGATATTCCCACACGTGTGAGTTTCCTTTAATGACTTCCAGTGTGTTTACTGTGATTATTAAACAGATAGATATAGTGTCATTGCATTACATTACTAATAGCCATTAAAGGGCAATAACAACCCTGTATAGCAATACAATAAATGTTCCTTCACACTGAAAATGTGTCCACTAACTTTTGTCCACAAAACATCCGAAGGCCATTTTGTATTGTGTTTCTTCATTTGAGCCTTTGATTTATGTTGTGTTGCGTTTGTATGGTTTGGGTTCAGAGATCAAATAATCAAGTTCTCCAGATGTGTGTTGTACCAACGATAACAGTGTCAGAGGTCATTAGAGGAACTGCTAGTTTTGAGTCAGTAGACTAATCTTTTGTGACAGGCTCATATGACAGAATTTTTCCACACTGACTCAGAAGTATACTTAAAATCAGGAGGGTGTATAGAGGAGACGGATCATCTTGTGGTAGCGAACACACCCTGAGGCAGAGACGAGTGGGAGAGGACGGGGACTTTCACTGAAAACAATCTGCAATATCAACGCATTAAAAACATGACCCATGCTAGCGCGTATAGACAATGAGACGAACGATGCACTAGCATTAGTCTCTCCGTAAAAAATCAAAACAGAATTGTCTGGTGCAAATTAGTTTCGTGGGTATTAAGGGACCGAGAATATTTTATCTGGAGCGTTGCAGAGGACTTGCACAATGCGAAACATTGTGCAGATGTTCGTTTTACAACAAAGACCTGGGAATAAGTGCTGAAACTGGAATGATCTGGTTTGCTAGACATTTGAGAATGTAGATCCTAATCATAACAAAACAAAACTAAACATAACAAAATGCTGTCTGCTAATATATTGTATTTATTAAAAGAAAAAAGGTCATGTTGTGTACCTCATGTGATATTCACGTGTCTGGTTGTCGAGAGACAGTCACTAGAACGCTTAAAGGACACGTGGGCATGCGGCGAGTTGACGCGTAACGTATATCCCTTCTTGTTATCAGCATGAGGTCTTATTTACACGCCGTGTTATTTACAGACCCGAAGTCTTTTCCAAACATTAACCGTTAACCAACAGGAAACAACTAAAACCGCTCATGCATGCAGACCAACGAGTAAAACATAATTGCTGAGCAATCGAATTTCCGTTGTCAGCGTGCACTCGTACGGAACGTCGGTAAAATTCGACATTGTTAACTTCTTTGGAATTTTACAGCTCCATCTTGTTTGCATGAAGATCGCAAGGATTTTATGTGACTGTCTATGAAAAGTCACAAAGATATCTAAATCCCTCGGAGCTAAGCGTGATTCCTTGCACAGTGAATGTTTGAATGAAGGCGCTTGAAGTTGCCAGATAGCTCTGGGCCATAGCACAATAAGCCTAATATATCTCTTTGTAATCAGATATCGACTCAGAAAATGTTTGTAATGCTCCTTTGAAAGCAAGATTTACATTGACTTTTCCCGAACTATATAAAGAAAGAACGTTAACGCTTTTCCAGGTTTCCTTATAATATAGTATACCTATTTTTTTTATTTTTTTTAATCAGCTTCATTTTTTGGTTAATCTGGGATAACTTCTGTCTACTATATACAGTATAATGCTTATATGAATTATTCTGACCTCAAAAGCAGTCTGGTTTATCGGGTTACCAGCCATTTCAAATCATAATGAGCTCACTCTATGGTATTTCCCCTGAGGACTGATGGGCTTTAGGAGCCTTGTGACACCCTTCTAGACCTCACACATCAGAGACTCAATTTCACTTAGCTTCTCAGAGTGTGTCAAAACCCCTAGTAGGTTATCCCTCTATTAGTCCCCTGTAAACAAAGAGGAATCCGCTGACCTAAAATCAATGCGCCCTTTTCAGTGAATTATTCACTGTTTGGACATTAAACAGCACCATCTGGGGCAGACAGGGAATTGAGCCCAATGGCCTTTAAAGGTTCTTATGAATATTACTTCTCTACTCAAGATAATTAAATTATAGAAATGTTCATCTGGTACCAATTCTGGCCATATAATAATAAATTATAATATGCTGCAAACACCTTGCAACTAGGGGTGTAACGGTCCAATTATACATACGTACCGAACGCAATCCTTTTTACCTTTTACGTAATCAAATCTAATTTTATGTCACATACACATTCATATAGAGTATGATGTAGCGAAATGCTTATTATGACTTTCCAACATGTTAATAGAAATAGCACAAATAAAAATAAAAAATATTAATAATTAAGTATAAATATATAAAATGTGTACGACAATTCAAAATAGAATTTCCTCACGAAAGTGGTGGACCGCAAAGTTTGTATTAGTCTCCGCCCCGAACTTCGAGCGCCATGTTACTGTAGCTACTCATAATTTCGATTTGAACATGCTTAAAATCGCTGCCACGTCCTCGCCAATGTTAACGGTCGTCTAGCAATATGGATTCTTTCGACAATTCCGCACATCGAGGGACTGAATCAGTGAAGGATGGTAGGAATAAAGACGTTTGTTAAAGTATGCTAGATAAGTAGAACAGCTAAGTAGATCATATTTTTAGAAAATAAAGCATTAGTGTAAAACATACACATTTATATACACATCTGTATGGTCTAACAAAATTGGGTCTATCAAAAAAAACGTTTTTATTTATTTAATTTGATTTAATCAATTTAATTGAATTAATTACTCATTTTAATCAATATAATTTAAAAAAGTGTTTTATGATATAATATATTATTTAGTTTATTATTTTGATTTATTCTATTTTTAAAATATTTGTATTTATTTTGTATATAAACCAAGCAGGCATTTTATTTAAAATAGTTTTAAAACTGTTGCTGTTTAAAAATGCTCATATTAATAAAATCTGTTGATGAAAAATGACTTTTATGAATTTTATGTTTTGCATTTTTTTCCCCATAACTGCACTAAAATCGAACTGAACCCTAGGCGTTACACATTTATACTTAAAACCCATTCCACTATCTTTAAAAATTAGATATCTGGTGAAATATTATGAATAAGTTTTATTATTAAACTATTATAACTATTAATAAGTAGAATTGAGTATAATGTTATTCCATAAGAATAGGTTTATTGTGTACTTCACTCTGTGAGGGATCCTATAATTCGATTGTCACTGTGGATTCGTCATGAATTATTTCTAGCTAGCATCAGATGTCCTGGGTCAGAGTTCAACAAGCCCATTCAAACTCATTATCCTTCACATCTTATCATGTTGTATTCCTCCATTATGCATGATGGTCCGATGCAATGCTTCCTGTCAGTTACGTGCAGTGCACAGATTACATAAAAATACGAATAATACGTGAGCTTACGTTTATGTTTCGCAAATGGTGGCTCCATTACTAGTGTGAGAAGTCAAAAGAAATGAGTTCACTTCAGGTTTCTGTTTTGTTGTTTTTCAGAAATCCTGCCAGCTCATAGAGGATGACACTGAACTAAAAAGCAGAAGGACCTCAGAGAAGAGCCTGAAAAGCGTCAGTTTCTTAGATCCGGTCACTGTTATAAGTGGAGATAAGATTGACATGGAGGTTGAGGTACAAAGCCAAAGCCAGCTTAACCATGCAACAAATGGTCAGAATGGTGTGAAGCACAAAGGAGAAGTGCTGGATGAGGGTGAAGTCGCCCAGGAAATACGTTATCTCGACGAGGTCCTTGAGGCCAACTGTTGTGACACCGGAGCTGAGATGACTTCAAATGGAACTTATTCCCCGGTGCTCCAAGCAGTATATGTTGATGGAAATGGGCCATCTGTTCAGGCTTCTGATGCACCATCCTCAATAAGCAGTGATGTAATCGTAGAAGGAAAACAACAGACCATCTTTGTTGAAGGCAATGTGAACAGTTTTAAACCAAATGGCCACCCAGGAACGATGAGTGATGACTACAATACGTCACCTGACAATGAAACGATCAAGAAAGAGGCCCGATTTGAGCTCCGTCCCTTTTTTGAAGAGAAAAAGCCAGCAAAGCTTTTCGATACACCAACAGAGAAAGAAGTAAGAGTGAAAAAGGTCAGGCCTTCAGAGGAGGTCGCAGAGCTGGAGAGAGAGCGCTTAGAGCTCATTCGTGATCAGGCGGTAAAGAAAAATCCAGGAATTGCAGCAAAATGGTGGAACCCACCACAGGAAAAGACACTAGAGGAGGAACTGGAACCAGAAAAATTAGAGTCACTAAAACGATATGAAGAGAGGAAGCAGAAGAGACCTGAAACAAGCAGAGTACCGCAAGGACCCCCTAAACAAACGGTCTCCTTCGTCCAGTCGGAAATAGTAAATAAGGACGACATTGTTGTTCAGGGAATTGATTTCTCTGTAGCCCGCCAACAGTTCCTTCAGACAGAGCACAGTAAGCACAAACAGCAACAGCCAGCCACAAAAAGAAATGTGTCTCCTCAGATATACTCTGCCAGACCATTCTTCAGGTCCTCTGATATTGATCGGTCAGGCAGCTCTATTACAGTCACCAGCCCAGGCAGAGTCACCCTGGACAGTGGTGGGGAAATGAACAATGTCAAAATCGAAAGGGTGTTTTACAGTTCTGGAGATTCTCCCATCCAAAGCCCATCGTCTGACAACGAAGTAAAAAGTGATGAGTTTACCTGTGCCAAAGCAGTGATGACCATCCTCAAGGATGAAGACTCAGAATTGCACCAGCAATCTATCAACAGTTCCTATCATCCCGAGGAGTTAGACTCTGGATTGGATGACTTATCTCTTAGATCTCAAGATACTACAGTACTCGAGACCTTGTCCAATGATTTCAGCATGGATAACATAAGCGACAGCGGTGCCTCCAATGAAATCATCAGTGCCTTCATGGAGAACTCGCTCGGCGACTATTCTTTTCCCTCTACTCCACAGGCCACAACGCCAATTAACGGAAAGTTGGAAAGCAGCACCAAATCACCATGTTTCCCCTACCAAACAGACAGCTACACGGAAGAGGATCTTGAGTATCACGCCGGCATATTGGTGCAAAATGCCATCCAGCAAGCTATTGCACACCAAACAAACCAATGGGAACCACTCCAGGCAATGCAGCAGTCCTCTCCAATTCCAGTGCAACAGGAAGAGGCTTCAGTACCTTTCCCAGGAACACCTGAAAAGAAATCTTCTTATATACCACCTGATCCAGAGCCATTCCCAGTGGAAGAGAAGAAAACCATCACTCCAACAATTACTGTACATGTGCCTACAACTCCTGTTATACCCACAAATGCTTACAGGTCCCCAAGTCCGTCCTCCCCACCAAACGAGAAATCAGAGTTCAGCTATTTCAGTAAGTACTCAGAAGCAGCAGAGCTTCGAAGCACAGCATCTGTGACTCCTGCGCAAGGCCCAGAGATCACCTCAGGGCCTTTCAAACTGCGCTCACGCAAGCAGAGGACACTGTCCATGATCGAAGAAGAGATCCGAGCTGCCCAGGAACGTGAGGAAGAGCTTCGCAAGGAACGGCAAGCCCAAACTGTTCGTCCCAGCATCAATCCCATTCACAAGCGAAAGACCAACAGCCTTCCAGCCAAACTGGTCCTTGGTGGGAAGACAGCTCCTGGTAAGCCAGTTCTATATTCCGTTTATAACGAATAATAAGATATTTGAGATGCCTGACCAAAATGAACCCACCCAAAGGAGGAATATTAAAAGTAATTAGTCTTAAATGCCCCAGACTAATATCATTACCATGAACAGCAGTACAAGTCACAGATTCGTTATTCCTAAAGGATCATACCACCACCTGTGCTGCTTTTGGATCCCACAGAAGGTTGTACCAAAACCCTGACCTAATTGGCATCATAACCTACTTTTGACATTCCACCTATGAATCAGTTTCAAAGGAATGCTCTGATTACATGAAACTTAAATATGCTTTGTGAATAGTTTTTAAATAAACAGTTTGTACAATTGAGTCACGCGGTAAGGCGTGACATGGCGTGCTTCTATTTTAATTGCAGTCAATTACTGCCCTCTGGTGGTGAGTTGCACAATATGATTATGGTTTTACTTGAATTCAAGGCTCACAGTGGAGCAAACAGTGGCTCTATACATTTGACTATTGTGAATAGTTTTTAAATAAACAGTTTGTACAATTGAGTCACGCGGTAAGGCGTGACATGGCGTGCTTCTATTTTAATTGCAGTCAATTACTGCCCTCTGGTGGTGAGTTGCACAATATGATTATGGTTTTACTTGAATTCAGGGCTCACAGTGGAGCAGTGGCTCTATAGATTTGACTATTATCAAAGAACCTTTAGTTAGTTCATATTTATATTATACCTTATATATATATATATGCTCAAATGCAAGACTGTAAAATAACACCATTTCTGGATTTTTGGCCAACAAAGTTATTCTATTACACCAGCTTTCATATTTTCTCTCCTGTGTTTTAGCTGATGCTGGAACATTTGATGTTTTTGTTGAAAGAAACCAGTTAAGTTAAGAGTTACTGTTAGTGAGGTATAAATTCACCCAACAGAATATTAGCACTAAGGAAGTGTTACAATATGAGCGATCTTGTGGATTTTGTAGTCTGAGTTCTGCCTCTCAAATTATATTTAATTATATCATCATAATTTGCTCTGTTCCTCATTAAATTATCATCTGCTCTCAGTCTTAAAAAAAAACAAGGCTAACTGGCCTAGGACTGGATAATTCCTTACTGTTGAGGGTGTATTTTTTATTGTAGCAACAACAAACATGTTTAGTATATAAAAAAGTCCTTTACCCATTTTAGGCAGCTGCTTGTAAACATGGGAAATCCTGATACTACTGATCCTGTTGGATCCATTTGCTCCATCCATTACTGACCTACTCATTAACTTCTTTCACTTAACATCATCTTGCTTTTCTACCCTCATTTACATGCTTTTCTACTTCCGTTGGCTCAGGTAAAATAGAAAAGATCCGTGTTGCCCCGCCGGTATCTCCAGCTTCTTCAGATGGTGCACTCCCATCCCCTCTTTCTGATCTGGGGAGCGATGACTCAGGTGGAAACCAGCGGCCTAAAAACTTCATGCAGACCCTAATGGAAGATTATGAGACACACAAAGTCAGGCGTCGGGAGAAGGCTGAGGACAACACTGTGAGTTTCATGATAAATAGAGAAGCAGGGTTTTTTGCATTATAGTAGTTAAGTATCATCTACAGCAGGGGTTCTTCTGCTGGGAAACCCAAATCACCTCACACACCGCATATAGCTTGATGCTTAAAAAATAAGAGGAATTATTATAACTGAGGTAATAAGCAGATCTCCACATCTGGACATGGATCAGATCTAGTAAAGGGCACTCCAACACCTTTTCTACACCAGTTTTATTTTATATATATTCTCATGAAGATGCGGGGGGATGGAGGGTGTTATTTAGAGGTCGATAGATTTATTGATTTTGTTGTTTTATTGACACCGATCTTCGAATACTGGAACTATCGGCTATCAGCAATGATCCATACCGATAGTTTTTCCGGGTTGCTGGATCAACTGAGAAAGTCAGCTGTTATTACAAGGGCGGCCTGAAGAGGCGAATCACTGATGCCACATGCTGTTTGTTTTGAAATGCGAGACGGAGATTGGTATATTATATTCATTATTCTAATGTATTTACTATATAATTTAGTAATATAATCAATATATTCATATCTATTGCATTTAGCACATTTACATGAAACAGTACTGTTTGGGAGGTGGTAGCTCAGTATTTAAGGCTTTGGGTTACTGATTGGTAGGTCGAGAGTTATAAATATCGCCAATCTGCCACTCTTGGGCCCGTGAGCAGGGCCCTTAACCCTGGGTCCTTCAGGGGCACTGTATCATGGCCAACCCCAGCTTTTTGAATCGGTCTCTGTAAAATCAGTCGACCTCTAATTTTTAAATATCAGATCGCAACATATGTAGATTTGTACAGTCATTGTTAAAGGGCAAAATGCTAAATAAATAATACAGTGCCATATCTATAGACATTTTCTTCAGAATGTACTTGAGAAAAAAAAGTACCTTCCACAGGAAAGTACTGAGTCAGGACCTGGTGGCTGGTGACCTCTTCCCTAAAACATCGAAATGATTTAACTGTCTCACAGAGCTATTTATTTAAGATACATTTGCTCTGCTTATGTAATGATATTAGCATTTCAATTGAGACAAGCAGTTTAATATGGTAGTTTAATACTGTAGTTGTAGCACTGTTATGTTCAACTTTAAATGAAATTCTCCGAATGATTCTGACCCCAATACCTCATCTGAGAGTGTTGCAATTCTGTGGCTTTTCAATGGCAATTCCTCTTTAGGTCATATGTAAACTGAAAACTTTTTAGACAGGGAAAGGCAAGGGACTTTCCAAGTCACCACCAAAAAGAGAAAGAATTACAACAGACTGAGGCACATGAGAAGTCCTAATAATAAGTGTCTTTTCAGTTTCAAGAATTCTTTTACTTTTTCTTTCAATTAATTATTTGAACAGCCTAACTTGTGTCTGGAGCGGATTTTTCTCAATTAAATATTGTGAATCTGAAAAAAAAAAATTTTTTAAATCTCATCTTTTTCAAATATAGAATCAAAATACACATACACAAATTATTTGTGTGTGTGTGTGTGTGTTAAAAAAAATGTCTACCCAATATTACAACCACAATTCAAAAATTTTGGGACGCTGTGTATACTGTCAACAAACACGGAATGCAATGTCATCTTAACTTAGGTCATTTAAAATGTAATGGCTGCAACATGTCTTAAAAAGGCTGAGATGAGGACTCAGATCAAAAGCATGGTGGGGGGGGGGGGGGGGAAATGGGGGTGGGGTGAATATGGTCTGGGCAGCTTGCACATCTGGAAAGGCACCATCAATTGCTGAAAGGTTTATACAGGTTTTAAAGCAATATACAGTATGTTTTTATCCAGATGACTTTTTTTTTTTAGGAGAGGCCTTGCATATTTTAGCAAAACAATGCTAAACTGCGTACTGCATCTATTACAACAGCGGCTTTTTCACCATTGAAAACATTTGTTGCATCATAAAACAAAAAATACAACAAAGAAGACCCAGGACTGTTAAGCAGGTAGAATCCTGTATCAGACATGAATAGGAAAACATTCCTCTCCCAAAACGTCAGCAACTGGTTTCTCTAGTTGCCAGATATATATATATAGACTTTTGTTAAAAGAAGTGGTGATGCTTAACCGATTTTATTTTATTTTTTCAGACTTGTTGCAGCAATCAAATAAAAAAAATTACCGTATTTTTTTCAAAAAATTCTAAATTTCCTCAGTTTTTTATATAATGTTGCAAATCAAATATAGGTTTATAACATTTTTGGAAAATAACCATTGCATTCTTGGTTTATAAATCTTTTACACATTGTCCCTACTTTTTTCCATTGAAGTTGTATAAATATATTTGTAAAATAAAGAACCCTGTACTTCTTTGTGAAAAATGTACTTTTCTAAAGCTGCTCTCTTCTGCAAGTGTTTATCATTGACTAACACTTCCTCTTTCCTTCTTGTCAGTATGTGCGTCTATTGCTCGCTAAAGATGTTACATCTGAGGTACTGGTACTTTGCTTGCCTGAAAACTTGACCTGTCCATTTCATCACATCCTTGCATGCCTTTTCTTTGCCTTTTGCAAATGGTGTAACGTTTCATTGGTGTCAAACTGTTTGACATACGAGAAGTTAACGCCGGTAATGATTCATGTTGTGTGCAGTATTATTTATTATGTACGGTGCCTTACATATGTATTTGCTCCACCTTTTCACATTTTGTAGTGTTACAACCTGAATCTGAAATGACTTTTGTTTGGATTTTACCATTCGATTTGCACAATAAGTAATAAGTCTGTATATGTATAGCTGCAAAAAATTAATGTTTTTATGAAAAATGGTGGGTTTTTTTAACTTGTCACATGAACATTACACCACACTGAAATTCTTTCTTAGCATATCAGCCATGATACATTGCCCCGGAACACAGATAGCAAAGGGCCTCACTCAAGGGCCCAAAAGTGGCTGCTTGACTGACGATACTGGAACTTAAACCCCAGACCTTCTGATCAGTAACCCAGAGCTTTAACCACTCAGCCACCACTTCCCTTATAGTAGCCACTCGAGTATAGTTTTGGCAGTAATCATTAGAGTCACTGTCCTGTTGGAAATTCACGTGCAGACTGGAACAGGTTTTCATTTCAGAAATGTTTGGATTTTCCTCAAATCAATTTGTCTTCTCTAGTCCTTGGTGATGAAAATCATCCCCACAAATATGATCCTACCATCACCATGCTTCATGCTGGGAATGGTGTTTAGCATATGTAGCAAATCCAAATTCATTTTGGTCTCATGAGACCAGAAAACCTTTTTACTACAACTCTCCAAGCAGAAAAGGCATTTTCAGATCCATGTATAAGACCTGCATTATGAATGTCATTTGAAGAGCTTCTTTCAGACTGAGGTATAATTTAGAGTTGACATTTTTCCAGACCTTTTTCTGAGGCTTTGTCTTTATGATGCCGTTTGTTCGGGTAAATTTTTTAGCAAACTTTCAAGAAAAAAGTGTATTTATATTGAGATCATGTATTTATGTGAGTTCTGATGGTAACTGGTTTCATCAGAAGTCATTTATAAATGTAACGTTATGGGTTTTCATGACATTCAATTCCAGGTTTTACATTTAAGGCATTTGGCAGATGCCCTTATCTAGAGTGACTTACAATTATCTCATTCATACAACTGAGCAGTTATGGGGTTAAAGGTCTTGCTCAGGAGCGCAGAAGTGGCAGATCGTTATGGCTGGGATTTGATCTCACAACTTTATGAGTCACAAGTCAAATGCCTTAACCATCAAGCTACCACCTTCCCCAGGTTGTAAAACTACAAAATGTGGAAAAGTTTTGACGGATATATATGCAAAGCACTTTACTTTACTGTTGATAAATTATTGAACAGATCCATAATTATTTTAAATGTCACTCAAATTGTTTGCACCTTTTCGTCCACCTCGTTAACACAAAGTGAAACCTCATCTGTTTCCTGTTTGACCCAAACCTCCTTTCCATTAACCATTTCCATCACTCTCACTTCCCTCATATCGTTGACATAGAACAAAGATTGTCCAGCCTTGTTTATCATTTTACCATTCTTCAGTATGTAACATTTTCAGGTTCAACACAGCGGAGAAAACTTTCGATTTGCTTCCGGTTTTTTTAAACAGTATATTGGATTGGACGTTATAGTTCATTGGAAAAAATATATACATAACCCTTGATTGTAAAATCCAGTAAAAGTTCGATGTTCCACTTGGTGTTCTGGTGCAGCATGTCTGTGTAGCTGTTCCCCTGCGTTGTTCGTAATCAGCCTGGACAACTTGTGTTCACACTTACTCAAGTCTGTATTGTGTGCTGTGGAGTGTATTGTGTGATGCCAAGTGTATTTACAGCCTAAAAACATTTTTTGGTGGAAAATGAAGCTCAGAGAGACGTAGTGCTCAGTATGTAAATGTAGGTCAATGATGCGAAGTGCATGTTTGACTGGGCATAATACTATATTTAATATAATTCAGCCTGTTTTACACATTGCTTTTATAACCTGTAAACTAAAAGGAGGAAAAAAAACAGATTTAAAAAAATATATATTTTAGTGAACTGGTACACAGTGACCTGGCAAACACTCTTATACATAGCGTTTTATATTTATGTAATTTATACTACTGACCAGCTATGGGGTTAAGGGCCTTGCTCAGGGGCCCAAATGTAGCATCTTGGTAAGTCTGAGAATTTGAATGCACGACCTTCTGATCCAAAGTTCAACACCTTAAAGACTACCACCTATTGGAGGGTAAAAAAGTGATCAAAAATGTATGATTTGTATGTGCATATAGCAATAAAAACTGCAGAATTTAATAACCACAGGCCTAAAATTAATTATTTCCCAAACGCAGCATTCTTACCAAAGTGTTTTATACTTCTTAAAGCAGAAATGTTAAATATTTTATTTTAGATCGACCGTGTCATGTCGAACATATTAAACGAGTTAGTTCCAGGTATACACAGTTAGTGCTACAGCATTTATAAAGTCGCATTAGCCTGTATGTTTTCTTTTTGTAAAGTTAATAAGAAAGAAATAAAAGATTGAATGAAGTTCGGGAGAAACCACAGACTTCTGCCTTGAAGACTCTACTATGGCAGAAAACCTACTGAATGTTAACAATTGGACTCCTTGCATAGATGTGTTTTAATAGAGAGCTTCTCAAAATCAAGGATTACATCCACCTCTGATGACAGACGCTTTTTTAATTTTATTTTTGTGAATGTACATTTTGTAAGTCATTTATATTCACCCATACACGCTAACACCCTCTTGCTCTGTGTGTCGTGTGTGGGGCAGGTTTTAGAGGCTACCCGAGTTACTCGCAGGAAAAGTAACATGGCACTACGATGGGAAGCGGGAATCTACGCCAACCAGGAGGACGCTGAGGAGGAAGAGGAGGAAGAATGAAGTCAGCTCGCTATTTAAAAAAAGAAAATTACAATACCAAAAGCGTGTTGGAGAACCCCAACCAAGTATTTATGCTCAGAGAATATGTATATTGCAGGATCGAATAATCGTTGGATTTCCAAATGATCACCACAGAAGGTCATTCAGTCATGTAGTGGGATCTGTGGAAAGGTTCTCATGAAAAACTCAATACAATACAATTTGGTATTCAGATATATTATTGTGCTTTCTGTCTCTCTTTTGTTTCCAGCATTTAAAAAAAATTGAGTTGATGTGTGCAGTACTTTGGGACGTGTGTGAACACAATGCTTATTTTCATTTTTTGGATTTCCATTATTCCATTATTTTAATGGCTGGGAAAATGTAAATTAGCTTCGAGTCGACGATGCCAACGTGTGGGTTTTCCAAATGGCTTAAGAAAGATTATATACAGTATGAAGATTTGTGGGGTGATGTGAAGTATTTCTCTACAATGAACAAAACCTTTTGTATTAAAATAGGAGCAGCTGTTGTGGGTCATTTTAACGAAGATTGCTCCTATGATAAGCAAGAATTTCAGGTTGAGTGGGTTGCCAGGGTTCCGCTTCTCGTAATCAACAAGGATTGGTTATGAGAACACAGAGAATGCAGTTTGTGTTATTTATACTCCAGAAGATTAGAACAACATGCATATTCTATAGCACAATATGTCCAATTAGATGTATAAACAATTTGTTCCTGGACTTAATAAACAACATTGGCATCCACTGAAAATGAAAGACTACATGGGGAATATTTTCGAGACAGAAAATTAAAGTAGGTCACAAATGTTTGGCTTGAAGACTTGTAGTGCAACAACAGCCGCATTGTAAAGTTTTGTAATCCACAAAGTGAGCTATTGCATTAATACAGCACAATAATTAATACAGCAATTCAGTTAAAAAAAATAGGAGACAGATAAAGGATTAAGAGCTGGGCTGCTCATATCCCACGTGAACCAACAACTGAAACCACAGACTGACAAAACTGAACTGCGTATACAGTTTCTTTTTATGTAATTCCTATTTAAACAATTTCCTTTTGTATTGTGTGGCTGGAGACAACAATATTATACTGTGTGTATGTTATGTGTGATAAAATGTATGTAAGATATATAAAAGTAGTAGGGTTGCCAGATTGAGAATAATATAGCGATATAAAAACACGCTTTCCCCAAATATTCATTCTTTTTTTTTTTTTCTACAGTAGGATATTATTAAAGGAAATCCCTCAATCTGGCAACTCTAAACAAATACAATGTGCAGTGCACCATATACAAGAGTGATGTCAGATTTTGGCTTGTGTAAATGAACGATGTCAGGCTGTGATACGGAAAAAGCAATACAGGTGTTTAGAAGCACTATCAGTAAAAAGTCCTTACAATAAATCACTTTAATCTTTCTCTCTGAAGGTTTCTAGGAAGTAAACACTTTATTAGCGAGCTGAACTGTTTCTCTTTTATACGTCGCCTTATTTTAGCAGATTTTGATTAGAATGTTTAGATGCTATGCAGTGAAACGATAAATATGTTCTATGAATTCTTTGTAGATAATTGTATACCTACGAAACAGAGAGAAGGTTCTTCATGGAAAAACACCAGCAGTTTGAAGCATAGAATGAAAAGCAAAGTGGACACGTAAAAAAAAATAAAAAATTCACCGCCAATAAAGGAGAAATCGTCGTGAAATCATAAAGCACCCTCCTGCTTGTGAGATACTCTTCTGGACATTCGTTTTGGGGACTTGTTCCAGCTACAAAGGAATAAAGCTACGGATTTTATGCCTGAATAGTACATATATATATTATATATATTATAAGAACACTCGTTCACCAGAAAAGCTTCTTCTTTTTCTTCTACATGCATATACTATAATACATGAAAATGCAGTATTTAATATACACTTGTCCTGATATAAAAAATGTGTTTTTAGTTGTTAGGCACAAGTGTAAGTTCAAAACCACCATTTTTCTGTGTGCTGTGATGCGAAAAGGCAAGATGAGACACAACCTAAATCTGTACTGAAGTGACACTGTTGATTCAAAAGTTTCAAATGCGATAGACCACCATTATCCACAGTGTAGCTGCAGGGTATCATTCTGGCCATGTAGGTGTCACACCTAATTGCTATCCATTGTGCCTGACACTTGGCTGGAACGAAAGCCTGCAGCCACACGAATGGTCGTTGAAGATGGCGTTTGGATGGTGTGTTATAGTATGTATAGTCTGGCTGGATCTGACGGTTGGCGATGGAATCGTAAAACACCATACGCATTGAAAAGCATGTTTCTTAATCAGATATTTTAGTGTGCTCTGTGACCTTAGTGGGAAGGTTGTTCCGAATTATAGAAGAGGGAAATATTTTTTTTTTGTGCAGTGAACTATTTACAGTGTATTTATCAATGGGACATAGTTTTATGGAGGCTGGTGTTTTATAATTAAGTTTTCGCATTCCTGCAAGTTATAGCCTTTTGTGTGCGTTTGTGCGAGAGTGTGCATGTTGTGATTGCGAGCATGGGTGTGTGTCTGAAGGATAAGATCTTTTTTTTTTAAGTTTAGATTTCAAGAAATATATGCAAGAAGTCGGCAGGACATCCTGAGTAGCAATTAATTGCCTATATATATATATATATATATATATATATATATATATATATATAAGGGGAAATTTTTAGTATATAACAAATTCATAAGTGACTGTTAGGTGGGTTTGATTGTGTTAAAGCTGTGTTTTCCAAAGATGTGTTTCTTTACAAAGTCTGGAAACAAAGCAGCCTTTGATTTGTTTTGATCTGAGGCTACATTATATAAAAAGTGACGTGTGATTAAGTAGTGTGATAAAAAAGAGAACATCTGAGGGAGGAAACATCAAAAGGCCAGACAAGCTCTATAAATCCACAAGATTAGTAGCAATGAGTTTGAAGTGTATTCGAACATTTTCAGTGTATTTGGGTAAATAAATTAAACTCAAACAGTCAGAACTGCAGGAACAGATAAGTTTATAAAGTATCTTCCGAATTTAAATGAAATATTCAAATATTTTCCCCAAATTTTTATCTGCTGGGTAAATATACATTTTAATATTCAAAATTGGAAGAACATTTTCTCTTTTTTTTTTTCACTTGTGAAGTGGAAAGCGCTCGTGTCTCGTTTTTTTTTACACTTTTGTTCATTTGTTAACCACTTATTGTATGTTAATATATTCTGCTTATTTTGTTTTATAGTAATTGTAAGGCTTACACTTAAACACATATATAATTATTTTCTCATTAAAAACAAAATGCATAAACATGGTTTCCTTCTCATTTCTCACCTGCGGCTCTTCATAAAATGTTCCTCAATTCACTTTTAATATCACACAATCCTGGAGATGCCACTGATATGGCAAAAGAGCTCAAATTTATACACATGAAGTTTCTGCTGAACGGATGATAATAATTTGGTGAACGTAAGGCAGGGCCAAGTCTTATTGCTCAATCGCTCAAAACGGTTTTACCTGTATTTCTCTAGCCAAATGATTTTGGAAATGTGGAAATAGTGTTTATGCAAAACAACAACTAAAACTACGCTAACAAGGTCATATGCAAATGATCAGACTAAAAATATAAAACAAGGTCAGGACCATACAAAATAAATGCAGAATATTGAATACAATATCTTTAAGATGTTAGCAGGAGGATATATTCAGTGTAGAAAACCATTGGCATGTTCCAAATAAAAGGGGGGG
>MU558737.1:1404276-1433762 GCA_024362625.1 Silurus asotus | reverse complement strand
GGGGGGGATAAGAACAGTGGTCTCTTCCAATATAAAAGCTCTTTGAATAGTTTGATGAAGAGATGAAGCTCATGTTATACGCTACACACTTTTTCCTTTTGAAGAATGGTGTTCGTCGCTCCACAATTCCAGTGAAATTTAGGAAGAGCGAAGCTGTATGAGCAGCCAGTCACGTAATTTTTGTCTCCTTCATGCAACCTAAAGTCTAAAGAGAATGTGAGGCTGTGTGTAAAATTGAACTAAAACATGAAGAATGCAATGATTAGCCATATCTCATCAACCCATATTTGATTTACAGTAGAACCCAGAAAACATATCAAGGTGTTGAAAATGAGGAAAAGTGTTAATTTGATGGCCACAGCACGCCTCAGAAAAGTTGTGACAGGGGAACAAATGGCTGGAAAAGTAAGTCACTAGAAATAAAAATGTTCCAACTAAATAGTTCGATTGCAAACAGGTCAATAACATGATTGGGTATAAAACAGTATCTTAGGAAAATAAAGATTAACCAGATGTTCACCAATCAGCAGAAAACAAATATTAAACTGGCCTGCCTGCTGTTCAGAACTTTCATAAAGCAAAAAATATGACAAAGAAGACCCAGTTTGAGTAACTCCTGCATCTGACATAAACTGGACAACGTTCCTCTCCCAAAACTCAAAAATTCTCAGTTCTCAGACATACACACGCTGTTGATAAAAGTAGGGGTGATTCTTCATTGTGGTAAACATGGTTTGGTCCTGAATTTTTTGGAAACGTGTCGCAGCCATCCGATTAAAAATGACCTTGTTTGTCTTTAAAATAGTACATGACCTCAGTTTTAACATTTGAGATGTGTTCTTATGGTGGATAAAAAATGGGATTAGCAAATCAGTGCATTTTGGTAATACTTTCTTGTATAGTTTAAAAAAAATAAATAAATAAAAAACAAGAACATTTGTAAGTCATGACAAAAGTATTCAGCAGTCCAACCCTATTATAAGCTCTTTCTTTTAGCAACCATCAAGATTTACACTTAAGGAAAAAGAAATTACAAACAGGACCGACAGGTTCTGCAACTGAAAAGTGATTACTATTTAAACAAGTCCAAATACAGTAGGAAATGGGTGCAGTGTTTTCCTGAAGGAGGTCAGTAGTCCATGTTTAGTCATCCTATTGTCAGTACGTGAACACTGAACAAAAGAAAGAACACTTACAAGGTGGATCATGGTTTCAATCATAAGTAGCAAAATGTAGACTCTCAAGAGTCTGAAGAAACTTTTGACGTGTTCACGTCTTTGTTGAAGTACCAGTTTGGGAACATTCTCTCAAATTCAGTGATGCAGAGTTACAATGGCATTTAGTAGAGAAAAGATTTCCAATGATCTACACCACACTCTATGGTCAAACGTTTGTAGACACCTGGCTATCAAAAAAAAAAAACATATGTGCATGTTTAACATTCCATATTTTGCCATTTTAATAACCTGCACTCCTTACTTTCAAGTGAGCTCTTCAGCCAGAAGATGATGTCGGCTGTGAAAACCTGAGGCACGGTCTCCATTTCTGTTCCTCCCAAAGATGGTCATGGGGTCATGTTCAAGTTTTCATGCAGGACACTCGAGTTCTTCCACTCCAGCCTTGGCAATCCTATCTTGAGCTTGGTTTTTGACCAGGCTTTGAGTTTTCTGTGACTGAACATACAGTGTGCTTCCTGCTTTCTGTGTCGCTGTTGGGGTCACGTGTCTACATACTTTTGCCTTCTAATCAGATTTTTGCTAGTGGCTGGAAACGTGATGAGGAAAGTGGACAGAGGAGAAAGCGAAAGAGCAAAATAGAAGAAAGGACTGAAGTGGAGAAGTGCTTTCTTTCTTCAGGTGGAGATACAAATTCTACTGACATCACTAAGAACCAAGGAGCAACAATTGAAGAAATAAAGATAAGTCACAAGAAACTATTTTTGGACCAGATAAAGTTCATATATAATTTGTAAAAAAAAATCCTGATATGGTGGTCCAGTGTTTTTCCACTTCATCTCTGTAGACCATGATTAATCAGCAGGTTATTTCAGCTTGTGCAACTTCCTCATGGATGAATGTTTACTTACTCCAATCCACGATCTGAAGGCTGGGCTGGAGTTAAAACACGGAAATGTCAGTACAATTGTTCATTCCTAAACCCGACCTCACTGACTGGCTGCTGGTTGTGATCATCTGGAGAAGGTGAATGCGAGATGTCGGTGGGAGTGACGCCATTGCGGAAGCGCTAATAAAACCGGGTGACTCGAAACTTTAGAAACTTTTTTTTCTGTCTCTCTCTTCACCTCCTCCGCCCCACACACACACACACACCTCATACCTCATACCGTACCAGACACATGGCGTTCCTCCGTAGACACCTGGCTCCTGTGGTGTTTTGCGCGCAGGTCGCCAGCTCGTTTTTTGACACCGGCCTCCAGCTGGTTGTCCAGCAGCGTTTCGAGAACAACACAACCCGCCTTGGAGGTGGAGAAGAGCACACACAGTCCATCGCAGGCTTCTACATGATCTTCAACATCTTAACCAAACTGGTGGCGATTATCCCAGCGTGTCTCCTGGCACGACTTGCAGACCAGGGCAACCGGAAGCTTCCTGTAGTCATGCCTTTGATCGGTTACTTTGTTTCACGGGCGCTGCTTTTGTTCGTCATCGTTTTTGACTGGCGCGTGGAGGTGATGTACGCGGCTCCCGTGGTGAGCGGCCTCTGCGGCGGCTTCTCGTCCTACTGGCCCGGCGTGATCGCGCTGGTGTCGCTGAGCACGAGCGAGGAGGCCAGGTCTTTGCGCATCATGCGCACGGAGCTGACGTACGGCGTTGCAGGCTTCCTGGGGAGCCTGGCATCGGGGCACCTGTTCCAGCTCGAGGCGGACGGGCCGGGGCAAGGGGTCGTGCTGGCGTGCGCGAGCGTGGCTTTGTACTTCGCGTGTCTCGTGTACGCGGCGTGCGTCTTCCAGGTGGGCACGCGCGCGCCGCACGAGGACGCGGAGGAGACGCTGGGCGGTGAGAGGGTGGGCACGCCGGCCGGAGACAGGGGCAACATCGTGCTGCTGTTCGCCGCCGGGATCCTGTACGACGTGGCGGTGACGGGCGGCGTGGAGATCCTCAGCATCTACGTGCTGGTCAACCCGCTGAGCTGGACCGCGACCCAGGTGGGCTACGGCAACGCCGCCGGCTCGCTCATCTTCATCACCAGCTTCCTGGGCGTTAAGATGTTCACGCGGCTCTCCATGAGCGACACAAGCATGGTCCTGATAGGCATGCTCTCCTTCCTCACCGGGATCTACTTCATGACGTTTGTTACAACTACCACCACGTATTTCTTAGGTAAATACCGTGCCAAGTCTTTGCCAATTACGCATTTGATAAGGAGTCCAGGATCCTGATCCTGTTCCTGGACTAGACTTACACCCAATCCAATGATCTGCTAAGTAACAACTGTCTGAAATCACTCTTATGTCCACCTTCCAAATAAATAATAATAATAATAATAATAATAATAATAAATGCATAATATTTTAAAACTAGAAAAAAAAGTTCTCCAACTATTCCACAAGTTGCAAATAAGGATTTAAATAAATGCACTCAGTACCACATTATTTTAAAAAATTTATTCTAAATAATTACTTTGTGGTGAAATTGATAATTAGTTCAGTTTGCATTTATTTATTCAGCAAATGCTTGTTATTCTGTTCATATTTAGTCTAAAGTCCAGATCCAGAACTCATCTCAGGAACATTAGTTGTTAGTCAGTGATGCACTTAAACCCTGACTATAAATCTGCTCAAACAAAGCGCCTTACCAGTGAAATAGAAACCAGAGGTACAGTGTAAATCATCCTGATATTAATGGAAGCTCGAGCTACAGGTAGAAGCAGTGTAAAATATCTTGAATGGCTTTTAATGCCCTAAAGGGAAATGTCATGAGGAAAGATACAGATAAGAGCTTGCTGCAGTGAAGGTACCATGAGACGCCTTTCATTCAAGTGGAATAAAGTTCATTAGCAGCCCTTCATAGTCCAGCGTTCATCAGTAACCCTGTCCAAAATGATGTTCTTTCTTGTAGCAGGGTTAAATATTACTGCACAACGAGCTTTCTGAGAAGAAAGATGAGGATAAGGGAGTCCACTTTGACTCCAAAGTGCTGATAAATGAATGGAGTGTCTTTGCGTGCATTTGAAGTTGATCAGAAATAATGGGTGGTGATTTCTTTCTGCGTCTTACACTTGAGGCATTGAGGTGAAATATACCAAGTAATTATGGCATTTAATTATGTTCAATCACTTTTAATGAATAGATCCATTATACTTAGAGACATATTTACTGTCATTTATTTACTGTCATTTATTTACTGTCATTTATTTATTGCAAAGTGCAGATACACAGCAACGAAATGCATTTTAGCATATCCCAGAAGTGCAAAAGCAGAAATTGTGCAAATAGACAGTGCAGATAAGTATGTGTGTATATGTGTGTATATGTGTGTATATGTGTGTGTATATGTGTGTGTGGGTGTGTATGTATATGTGGGTGTGTGTGTGTGTATGTGTGTGTATGTGTGTGTGTGTGTGTGTGTGTGTATGTGTGTGTGTATATATGTGTATATATATATATATATACACCTGTGCAATAATCATAAAGCATTATGATTAATCATGCTGTATAATCAGCATCTCGATCTGCCACACCTGTGAGGTGGATGATTCCCTCAGCAAAGGAGACGTGCTCCCAAACACAGATTTAGACAGATTTGTGAACAATATTTGAGAGGACTAGGCTTTTTGCCTTTTGTGTACATAGAAAAAGTCTTAGATCTTTGAGTTCAGCTCATAAAAAAATGTGGGGCAAAACAGTGTTTATAATTTTGTTCAGTGTAGCGATCACTAGTTATACAGTTCAAAACAAAAGATACAATAAGAAATAAATAATAACTTTCACCATCTTCTTGTATGCGTTCTCGGATGTATACGATGCGATTGGATAGATTTGGACGTTGGAATGTAGTTGGAGATAAATGATGCTTGTGTAGCTGTAAAAAAAAATTTGCACGAAAGCCGAGGCTATAAATACAGTCCTGAATTTCAAGGTGAGAAAAGCAGGCTATGAAGAAGTCATAAAAACGTGAATCTAAAGCACACAAAATAAGGAACTGAGATGGGGAAGCCAGCAGTCAGTGATGTGTGAATGACGTGAAAGAACTCGCTCGAGCAACCCATTCAGCGAAGAAGTCAAACGAGATCCATCACGAGGCATTATTTAGCCTGGGGGGGGGGAAATCATGACGTTTTATAATCTAACACTCAGCAAATTTTGTGTATTTTATTAATCTTATGCTTCTTTCTTTTCTTTTTTTTTGCAGCACGTTCCCTCACTTTGCTCGCACTCATCCCCATGCCCATCATTCGCTCACTACTGTCCAAGCAGATCCATGGATCATCATATGGTAAGTTCTGTTTTACCTTTAATCTCTTGGCCTTCTTATGTGATGCACGTTTTGTAAACACTGCATCTCACTGACTTGATTAGATTTTAGGTTGAAACGATATCATTAAGGCCTCTGTCAGGGTTGAAAACAGCTTTCAAAAACTTTTTTGGAGGGCTCCTTTTGATAAGGCTGAGTGCAAAAGAAGAAGTGAAAGCACACGCCAGTGCATTCGAGGGAAGGGAGGGAATGAAGGGGAGGGGGCTCTCGCTCGAAGCCTCAGTGTTCGTATTCTGGAAACAAAAGCATTACTGTCTTCATCTCTGCACCATTTGTGTGAAGCCCAAAATAAATCAACTTTCAGACATTGATTTGGGTTGAGCTAAAATTAAGTTGAGCTACAGTAGAACTTCCCTTTATTTTTTTAAGGTGTGATTATGAAGAATCCATAATCCATCCATCTTCTACTCTCAGTCTGATCCTGGATGCTCATAAAATGCTCTGTGTTAATCCATTTCTTTAATCTAGATTACTTTGTGCATCAGAGGAACATCAGACTAAGAGCAAGTGAAGCTGCTCAGCGTGAATCACTGCTTCCTGTTTTTTTTGTACTGCACGAGTTTGTGTTCATCTGATTTTACATCTTGTTGTGTGATTGGATGCACAAAGGCATTATATATCTTCTGGGCAGACGTTCTACTAGATCTTATTTTAATCATAGCTGGAGGAACATGTCCATTCTGCTGCTAGAGTAGAAGGATTAAACCCAGAGACAAATGTGCAGGTTTGGGCAGGCCACTGAACTTCTTCCATGTCATCCGATCATAGATCTTGATTGATACACTGTGGAATCATCATACAGGAGCATGTCTACGCCCTGATGTTTCCAGTGAAACCAGATCTGAATTCTGTTGCTCTTCAGAATATGGGTAGATTTCCAGAATGCTTCTTAGTACAAATGAAACTATAAGAATAGTACATGAGAACTGTCCAGACTGGAAGTGAGAAGGTGAAGTGAACTCACTGTTTCCGATCAGATGGTCACCGGTTTAAGACCCAGCAAGACCGAGCTGCCACTTCCCGGCCCTGGTGCAAGTCCTTTACCTGTCTGTGCTCCAGGGCTGCTGGATCATGGCTGACCCTGAGCTCGGACCCCCATATATAGTGTATATGTGCCAAGTAAAAGCCTCTTTGTTTTTCCACATTCTGAAGACATGACCATCAATTTAACAGCATGGACATTACAGAAGTAGGGTCCAAGTTTGGAGCAAAAGCTGTTCATGCACCAACAGACCCCAGTGGGTTTTTTCTTTCTGTTCGATTGCATAATTATGTTCAAGATTATAATTTAGAATCAATTAATAAATCTACACTGGTACTCTAGATTACAACCTCAGGATAACTCCGCCTACAATTCCGCCCACAAGTGTTTTTATATTGTGTAATATTTCATTTGTTTAATCAACTTTACTTTATAGTATGAACATACACTGTATTGCAAAAAGTATTAGGTCACCTGGTCTGCATCACATTCCACATTTAATCTCAATTTGCTCTTATAATTCCTTCCACTCTTCTGGGAAGATGTTCCACTAGATTTTGGAATGTTCTTATGGATATTTGTGTTCATCAGCCACAAGGGTGTTATGAAAGGCAGGTACTGATGAAGGTGAGGAGACCTGGGGTGCAGTCAGCGTTCACATTCGTCCCAAAGGTGTTCAGTAGGGATGAGATCAGAGCACTATAGCAGCAAGATCTTCCTCTTCAAAACATGTAAACCAGATCCTCACTTTGTGCACAGGGGAATCACCATGCTGGAGCAGGTTTTGGGTTTCCAAGTTTAAGTAAATGTGAAATTTTATTATAGCGCCATCTATAGACGTCCTGTACAACTGAGGGCCTCCAGTTTTGTGGTAAAAGTTTGGAAAAGAACCGCATACAGCAGGAAAGGGCAGGTGACCCAAATAAAAACAGTTCAGACACTTCAAATAAATCTCATGTGATGTCAGTGATTTGCCTCTAGATGTCGCTCTCGTGCTGTATAATGCAACCCAGAAAAACTATCTGTATGGATTTTTGCAGATAGTTTCAGCAATCAGATATCAGTGGCGCTTAATTAGCAAAACCAATAAATCGGTCAACCTCCACTACTGTGTCTCCTGGACAAGTCTCAGATTCACCGTATGACTAAAGAATGATTGGAAACGGTGGGGAAATATTGCTGCCTCTTAAACAATACTTAAGAATAAATTCTGTTCAAATAAAACAAAATATTTAAAAAAAAAAAAAAAAAAAAAGGGGGGTTTTTTAAAAAAAAAAAAAAAAAAAAAAAAAAAAAAAAGTGGGTCTGTTGAATATTTGTTACAGTTAAAGGAGTTGCTTGGTTACAGAGTTTAAAAAAAAACTAAATAATGTAAATATATACAATATTATAATTATTATTTTTTTGTATATATTGGGGTTTCGTTGTTCTTGATCATGAGGGCTGGAGTGAAAGAACAGTTTGGCCCAGTGGTTCTCACTTTCCTCACTTTAGAGGGGTTTGGATTTTTAAGCCCCACCCATTTTTACCCCCCAAAATGGTAATGAAATACTTCACGTTTAAAAATGTCAAATTTATTGAAATATCAAGGCATCAAGTTAAAAAATAAAATCATTGTGTAGCTGTGTAAGGTATCCTAACCGATGTGTTTAATTTACTTACATTAATGAAATAATTTTGTTTGTGGGTGTTTTGAGTGTATAAACTTAATTTATAATTTTTTCTATCAAAAATAAAGATTAATAAAAAATTAAATCCCGCTATTCATTGTGCCTCACCTGTCGTATCTGCATTACCCACTAGAGGGCGCGCCCCACACTTTGATAACTGGTTCAGCCTTATATTTGAATTACGTATCAGTTAATTACGCCAACCCTAACTTCAGTCACTAGGTGGTGCTGTTGAGCAGCGCTTTGCTACATTTGTCTTCAAAATTGTACTGTCTTATATCCACAGGAAAAACCTTCACTGGGCTTCAGCTGTCCTTCCAGTTGGTCGGTTTGGGTACAACATTTATGTACACCAAAGTCTACCAGTCCACACTGCATTTCCTTCCAGGGTTTGTCTTTACCTTATCGAGCATCATCACATTCCTCGCTATGATTCCCATCAGGTAAGATGGATTGCAAGATCCCAAAAAATGTTAATCCTTCAGCACTAAAACTTATCATAAATGTTCTATTTATTTCTTTATTTTGCAGCATTATCGGGTGCCGAACCGCGAGGCAGGAACGCTATCAGAGACTTTAAAAGGGAACTGAACCCTCATGCAAGGCAGCTTCAAGGTTGATCCTGAGTTAAACATTCTGCCTGTGCAGAATTTCGCAGGTTCTCCATGTGTTCATCTGGGTTCATCCAGTTTCCTTCATCTACCAAAGTTGCTAGTAGGTGGAACCACAAATAAATTGCCCCTTGGTGCGAGTGTTTGCAAATAAGTTGCCCTGTTGTGGACTGGTGTCACATTATGGGTGTATTCCCAGTCTTTGGATTCAACATGGACCTTACCAGGATGAAGCAGTTACTTAGTAAGAATGAATAAATGCTGAACGAATTAAACTTTGTGTGTTACATTTCCATACAGCGATCGTTTTAATTACTGAAGTCAGGCAGATTTTGTTCATCATTTTATTTCACTGTGGTGTGTAGTTTTTTATATATATATGGTTTGACTTGGTGTTTTTTATTTGAAAGGGTTTGTATGAAAATGCACAAAAATTCACTATTTCGTTAAAAAGTTTTGACCGTTAAATGTCAGTATTCACTTTCTATATTGCAAGAGGACTTTGTTTGTGTGTGACATTGAAAATCGTTGTTCATGGTCAAAACCTCTGTCTATAGAATTTGTAGCATAAACGGTGGAATTGAAAAGTTTCGAGACTCAAACTCTTTTCAAGAAAGTACATTTATTTATCTATATTTACACACGATCACCGTCGCACAGCAATACAGCGCTCGCAGTTCCTACCACTACTGCAATGTGTCCTAGAAGTCTTCTCATTAAAGCACCTTCTGCCATTTGAGCAGGATCTCCGTAATGGTGTTAAAACTGGTGTCAACCTCTGAGCTCCTCTTCAGGAGGAGAGCAAAATCTGCAGAAGCCAAATCAGGTGAGTAGTGTGAGATCATGCGGATCGTTTTCCGACGATCATCGTGCACAAGTAGCCGAATAGTTTTTGACATTGTCAGGGGTTGAACTGGTTCAAGGTCTTCCTAAACTCTGGTAGTCTTCCAGTGATGTTCTTCCGATCAAATGCCGCTCGAAACACCTCGAACGACTCGTTGTATCGTCTCATGAAACCAGGGATAAATATAAATATAATTTCTAAGCTTTTTATTTATACAAAGCTGTTATTAATACTTTGATTATATTTACTTGTGAATATTATTTAAACTTTAAGGTCAACACCTAAAAAAATAAATACATTTATAAACAAATATATGAAGGAACGTCTGGACCAGCTCTTCTTATTTCTTGACCATGTCATTAACTAGGCTACTGTTAAAGAATCATTTGTTGTGATAATGTTTTTCACGCACGTGTTCACCATTTACACCATTAGTCTCCAAACATTCCGGCCTCGTACACAATGAAGTGGGAAACATTTTCAATCAGACAAAATACCACAAAAAAAAGCTTTTACACAATCCTTTTTAATCGGTTCAATATTTAAAATGTTTGTTAAAGATATCGCTTCGAAACATCGATGCCATTTTTTCCCTCCGCGATCGAACCGTTGACATTTACATGAATGTTACAGTAAACAATTTACACACAAAGAAGGGAGAACGCAGGGCTAAAAACTTTGGGGGGTTTTGTTTTTTGGTCTATAAATTATATTCATTTTATAAAATACGCACTGTCGTGTTTAACTTCTCCCCCTCGAGCCGTACGCGGCGTTTCCTCTGCGATACAAAGCGGGTTTTACAAAGCGTTTCAACAAAATATGCACAAAATGCTATTTACTGTACAATCAAACACACCTCATTGGCTGCTCTATTCGTCCAATAAGCATTTGTGAATAAAAAAAAGAAAACAAAACAAAAAAGATAAATTCGGTTGGTGGGTTTCCCTTAAGAATTAGTGTAATAATCAGCAAATTCATTCATTTTCCACAAGATCACACACAACTTGGTGTAGTGTAGCTGCCTTAGATATTACACAAACACCACACGGAACTTTATCGAGAGATTAAAAGAAGGATTTGGTTACGAGCGGAAATGAAAAGCGAGCGTCTAGACGGTGTCTGGGCTTTTTTTTTTTTTTTTTAGCTTAAAGGAAAAACTCCACCTTGAAGAGCTTGTAGATAAACCGTTATAAGCACCATTCGATCCTCAATAACCTCAGATTTATCTGTTATTAAAATCCTTTGTTACATATAGTACCGTTCTACCTGCTGAGAGTGGTCTGAGCTTTGCATCGTCTCTACCCAAAGTGAGATTAAGAAAGGGTTAAGGGCCTTACTCAGGGGCCCAATAGTGGCAGAATGGTGGCACGGGGATTACCACCCAAAAAATTATTCTACACACCTGCATTATTTTAAAGCCTACACGTATTTTGTTATTTGAGCCGTACAGCTGTTTTTTTCCCACTTACAGAACACATCAGATTTAAGTTGGCATTATTCATAGTTCTACATGATTTCATGGTTTGGATATGATCTAAAAGGTGAATAAATGTAGGAACTCGATAAATCGAAGAATTCTCAGTTTAACTGAAGGTTAGAACAGAATTGATATTGTAGGAAAAATAAAAAAGATTTTTTTTTAAAACGTGTTTCAGGGTGGATTTTTCCCTTTTTTTTTCCTTTACAAAGACGTGATAACATTATCATCCACCAGGTGGGGCTAGAACCGCGGATTTGCATCTAACATAGCCTTTGAGAAAATCTCACCATTTTTTTCAAAGTTTACCATGCTAAACTGCAGATCTGGAATAAACAACATAAAAAATGCTTTGAGGACCCTTGGTATTTATATAGAACTGGTCAAAAAATAAAAAAAATAAAAAAAACAGACAGGAAATAAGGTCTTTACACCACTTCCCAGTGAGACAAGTGCAGTTTCCTAAGACTTCTCAATTTCTCAGTTGCACATAGTTGCTTAAACAAAAATTAAAATACGCAGTAGAACGAGAACTGGTAAGGATTAGGACAACAGCAAATCCTTAAAGTTTTGGCCGCAAGAGACCCAGAGGACCACTGAGACATGACTGGTCTCGCTGATGAGGATGGAAAGTCAGGCTCATACACTGTGACACCGTGACCCTTCATACAACATGTCACGTCACAGCCCCAGTGTATGATACATTTTCTAACTTGAACGTTTAGTCGAATATTAAACTTATAACTCGGCGTCTACTTGACACCATGAAGCCTGTTTTCCAACATTTACACATCATGAGCTCGTATCGGTCTCGTTTTTCATGCACGTGTTTATAAGGAGTCGTAAAAAGGACACGTCTATAAATCCATCATGGCAAGAGACGTAAAGCAACGTTCATATTTATAAAGTCTTAATCCGATATACAACCGCTTTTAAAAAGACTTTCACATCCATCTGACATACATGTTAAACTTTAATAAAATATTATAGAAAATAATGTGTTATGTATATTATTATATATGTGTATTATATTAATAAAATTAAATATGCAACACTTTTCTGAATCTTTGTGTATTTTGGTGTCCCAATTGACCCACGATTGATCTACGATGTCAGCGATGACGGCATGACAGATTCCCGATTGGCCAATCAGAGGCGAAGAAATCAGGACTGAATTTTATGACATTGTAATTGCACAAAGCCTTCAGTACATAATAGTTATACCAGTGCTCATAAACTGTTATGTCGCTTCAAATCAACAAAATGGACTACGTCAAAACAGGACACAAGTGTGGAAATAAACCTTGATATATTTCATGTGGGAACAAAACAGAAAAGTTCCTCAAAACACACCCGTGTAGAAAAGTATATGAAGACGTGAAACGTGTTTGAATCCCAGAGCGTTTCTTAATTAGTCCTGACGCTTACATTATAAACTAAAACCTTCTGAGAAATCACATCTCTGTGAGAGAGAAAAAGAATGAGTGGTCTGGAGACATTTCCTTTTTCCGATGCAGCGTTGTCGTTTCGTTTTCAACAACCTGTCAAAGCGGAAGCCAACAATCTGGAGGAAATGTATAATTGTGTATATATAAATATAAAAAAAATAATACATTTGGACGTATATATTTAATGAGGTCATGTAGGGCTGATTAGACAACCTTTAGAATCAACCCCAAAAAACAAAAAACAAAAAAAAAACGTAAATCACAAATTGGAATAAAGTGTAAATGATCCCGTGCGAGACCTGTAGTGTTCCTGAAACAACACGAAGAAAAAAATGTGTACACATCAAACTTGGTGAAAGAAACGTGGACGATCCTTGGCCTGTCTTTTCACGGTCACATGACGAGGCCGCGATACAAAAAAAAAAGGGAATCATGCTGAAGGCGAGTGGAATTTAGGGATGAGGAAAACTTTTGGCGAGTGTTTCGCTGCTGTACTTCTCTTTTTTCCTGTCTGTAAAAGTTCATAGGATAACTCCAGGTCATTGTGTGGTTTGTCTCGCTGTGCTTCTGTGGAACACAAAATGACCATGTTCTTCCACGCCGGAAAAGAGGAGATGGGGCTTGGATGGGATTTAATTATTTTTAAAAAAAGAAGAAGAAGAAAAAAAAAAGAACCCACACACTTTACAAATATCGAGCGGTCTTTTTTTTTTTTTGTGTAGGCCATCCACTTGTTCCTCAGAGTCCCCGGTAGGAAAATGATGATCACCCCGCCATGATCTCACACTGATCACGAGAGCAGGTGATGTTTAAAGCTCAGTTCGTCTCTGCCTTGGCTTCCCGTTTGTCCTGTAAGACTGGAACGAGGGACTCCCATGCAGCGAGGCACTGCAGAGCAGAGACACAGGACAAGCAGCTGTTAACATTTGGCTTTTCTTTCTGGGCAAAATATGAAGGTTGTGGTTGAGCAGAACTTAAGTGGATCTCAATCGTGAATTCGTGTACATCAGGTCGTGTGGTTCACTACATCTTGGTATATGTTCTGGTCACATGACTACCTACTGCACTGATGGCATTTATCAAGAACCGGCAGAATGAAGTTTCTAATATTAGAGTTTTTATTTTGAGTGATGATGAGATATCGAATAACATTTTGTACATCATCGGAGGTGAAAAGTAAAACATTACATTTACTCGTGTTGCTGTAGTTTTTATGTAGTTTTTTCAAGTAGTTTAAAAAATCGAATTAAATTTTTACTGCATTTAAAATGTATTGAACTGAACTACATTCTACGAACATGCTAAACTCACAATAAAAAAGAAAAACGGAGACGGACGGGTCAGACGCCAGTGGCGCAGACGCCAGCCGAAAGCTAAATGGTGTCAATTCGAAAGTTCCGTGAACTCGCTGTCTCGCTGTCTGGGTTCTAAATCTGCACTTGTGATTTCTCACATTATCATAAATGACATAACAGGTTTTCTATTTGCTGTGAAACCACATCTCACATTAAACCCATCAACAGTGTGTGTATTTATTTCCTTTTTTGTTGTTGTTATTGCACTTTATTATGTAATAGTGTTTCTTTAATAAAATAAATTTATCTCCTTGCCTTTTTTTCACCTGCACTAGAATCCCACGCCCCCTGCTGTTTAAAAAGAAAAGTAACTGAATTTTGCTCTGATTAAATTATAAATGACTACTTTTAACTTTTATTTGAGTAGATTTGGACTTCAGAAAAAAAAGAAACTTTAAGTAACTTGAGTAGACTATTTGATTACTCTTTCCACCTCAGTATATCATTTGCTACCACAAATCACATCAACAACTCAAATCTAATAGATTTAAAAAATAAACAAATAAACTACATGAAATAATACCACGGACCCACCACCATTGCTGAACTGCATTTAGTAACACTAATATTACAATAATGTAAATCCCACTTTACACACAGTATAGTGATGTCTTTATCTCTATTTATTATTTTCTTTCATTTTTCAAGTTTTTTTTTTCTATAGCACGAACACACCATGACAAAATCCCTGTGCATGTCACCCATGACACTTGGCAATGAGGAAATAAATCATATATAACTGATAATAAACCGAACTGCGAAGCTTCAGAAAAACATCGTGAGCAATCGAATCGGATTTGTAGGGATCGAACTTTCACGTGCGCTGGATGAATTTCACGAGCGAGGCAGCCCTGAAAAAAAAAAGGCCGACGCCCTGATCACTAGTGAACTAGGAAGCTGCTTGAGATGCACCTCATTGTTTTTTGTTTTTGTTGTTATGCTGTGCAATCTTCACCTTTTCCTTTACCTGAAGCAGAAAACATTTGTTCTTGTAGATGATTGAACAAAAAAAAAAAAAAAAGAAAGACAAATAGGGAAACCATTTTTTGGAAAATTGTGCATGAAGGCATACATGAAGGTGCCGTGCGAAGGACCATCAATTCTATAAATCCTTACTACAAAGTGTTTTACACACTTTCAGTAAACTTTATTACTATTTAACCATTTTAGTTAAATAGTCTCTTGGCTCTATGCTCTGTACTTTCCTCTTTGGCTGGTGTGTTTGGAATTTCGCAGTGCTGTGTCAGTGTTTGGCCGAGCGAAGGGGTTAAAAGGTGAAAGAAGCTCTAAGCGCAGCCGAGCAAACTCAAGACTACGAGCAGTGCAGCTGAATGCTGTCGAGCTGTTGCGTATACACATGTGATGGATGTTTCCGGACACAACAGGCAGAGGAGAGAAACGAGCAGATTCTTAGGCTTTGTGCTGAAAAGAAAATGTATGTAAAAAAAAAAAGTTTCTGTTTCAGAAAGTGATGAAATGACAATTTTTTATTTTTTTTTAGTTAAAATGAAAAAATTTCATCTGCAAAAATTTCAGCTGCAAGTGTGTAGCCTGCATATTAAAAACAATGTGAGGAAACAAAAATCGGCCTCAAATGACATTCATAATCATTTATCAGTCGTTATGCTGGATGAGTTTTTACCGACTAAACCATACACAAAAATTAAATAAATAAAAAAGATTTTCTTCATAAATGTAATGTAAATCTTATTAAGATCATTTGTATTTAGCAACGGCCTCAAATAATCTCAAAGAACTTGAAAAAATGATGACTAATCAATAAAACTCTACCAGTAATTCATCTCCTCCATTGGTGCTTCTCTGCTACCAAAAACTATATTCCCATTTTATAAAGTGCCAATATTTTTGTCGTAATTTAAAAACTGGTCTTCGAGTCTTCATGTCTGAGGTTATTCTTCAATTGGCTTCTTTCAAGTCATTCGTATGAAATGAATGTGTTTTACATAAAAGGGAAGCAATTAATTGCATGTAACTGAAATTTTAAATCCTATCAAACAAGAGAACATTAATTAAAAATTGTTTGAATCCAGCTTGATAAAAGAGTCTCATTGTGGCTCTGGAATAGATTTTGTCTTTTTTCTATTTCTTATAAAGCACTTGATTAAAAAATCTTCATAGCTACATATCTATTTCTCAGGGAAGTCCTAACAGGCCATGCAACATAAAAGTTGGTTCTCTTTATCGTGACTTAATTTCCTTTCATCTTTCCTGCATCACTTACACTCAAGATCCCGGTCCTTCGAGTTGGAGGGCAACAGATTTGACTACACGTTCAGGGTCGCTATATTGTCTTGACAGCGTCCTTCTCAAGTGTCAGAGACGTGAGTCTAAGATGACAATCATGTACAGACACAGAGCTGTTTTAGTTTGAGTCCCTGATCAAAGTAAAGCGAACACGATCATCCATGATGCCGCCTCTAGAACATGCTCTTTCTGCCGAATACACGGAACAGTTCAGTACTGATCGTGACGAAACAGTGTTTATGATCACGAGAATTTAAAGTCGAGAAAAAGAAAAAGTCAAAAAAAAAGACTTATTGTAACACATGGCCTCGTAGGGCTTGCGTAATTTCTACACATCTTCATTCAAATTACTTCTAAAGTGCAATCCTATTAACTACGAATAAATTTGCATACATAAATCAGCACCTAAAGGATTTGTTTTTCTAGAATAATTCTAGAGGAATTGAAACTAATAAAGGGTTTTCGTTCGACTCACCCGTGTAGACAGTGGAGCCGTACGGTCAGAGAAAGAAAAAGAAAAATAGAAGCAACATTTCATTGTGATAACAATATATTCAGTGCTCGGGCTACAGAATTCCCAAATGGATTTCCCAACCCTTTCCTCCTTGACCTTCCTTTCAATTTTCTTACATTCCACCGCTCACTCATCCACTGTCTCTTGTTATATCTCTGTCTGTTTACCTTTTCATAGTACTGGATGTTTTTGTCTGCCATGCTGGTCAGCAACTGTCTGAAATCCTGCCGCTTGTTATTCTGCCAGCGCTCCCAGTCGGCCTTCAGGTCAGCGTTGAAGCACTCCAGCCGATCCTGGCACTTCTCCACATCAGTGGGCACCTGCATGAGGACACACAGTGTTCTTTTCTACTACAAAGAATGTCAGAAACATCTGGGCAGCGGCCTCGTACAGTCATAACACAAGTATACGCCATAATTCACCCGACGGAAATGCTGTCAAAATGTAGAAGTTTAGTGCCTATAAGTTTGTTCCTTATAATTTGATTCTTAATGAGTGAGTCAGTGGCGAATGTGGCAAAGAAAAACACCCTGAGACTTCATGAAGAAGAAACTTAGAAAGGAGCTTAGAAATAGAGGTCGACCGTTTCATAGGTTTTGCCGTTAAACCAGCACCAAAAGTTGATTGTTGGAATTATCGCCAAAAATCCATACCGATAGTTTTTCAAGTTTCCTGCTGTCATTGCGATAGCGGCCTCTAGAGTTGAATAACTGAAATGACATGTTTATCATTTATCAATTATATTTATTAATTAATAGATTCATATTTATGTCATATTTCATTTTACACATGTCCATGATTCTGTACTGTTTTAAATTTTAAATTTTAAGATTAATTGAGCAGTTGAGGGTTAAGGGCCTCGCCCAGGGGCCCAGCAGTGGCAGCTTGTTTTTCTGCTGGGATTTGAACTTGTGACTTTCCAATCCAGAGTCTACTGCCTTAACCACAAACACTGATTGTGTGGTGAGGTAGACTGTCATGTTTATCAAAGGAGTCAGTGTCACCGTTGTAAAGAGGTGAAGCTGCAACTTTCACAACACCAGAATATCTTCTGGAATATATGGAGCTGATATTTGTGCTCCGACTTTTTAAGATGGGTGTTGTCAAATGAACAAATAGTTAAGAACCGCTATGACGTATGTGATGACAGGAATAAAAATGACTACGAACAGATAAAGTACTCTAATACCATTTACAATTTTAAATACTTCAAAGAACTGCTGTTTTTTTCTTCCCTCTTTTAAACAGTCGTGCATCATAAACTTTACTAAAGGATACTTACAGTTGTCTTCTTTTCCTCACGGAACGCTACAGCCTCCAGTTTAGCCTCGTACTCGGCCTGAACTTGGTCCCTCTTCTTCAAAACATTCTGCAATTTGAGAGTAGCGACAGTCGTTGAGCATAAACAGCTTCACAAACAGCCTTCAAGTGTCTATAAATTTGGTTATAAAACCAAGATGCCATTATAGAATGAGTCATAGTTGTCTGAAATTGGTTCACAGCTCAGCGTTTGGCATCGCTGCACTCGCACACAGTGAGGCAGCTCCAATATGGAAAAGCAGCTTTGCATCGTCGGTGTGCTCGAGAACTTCAGGGAGAAAAATGATGGCCTGGGAGATGACAAAAGTTAACAGCGTGCTGTCAGCACCAGCGATAAACTGAGCGCCCTGGTCTGTTCTCATCACACCGCTGTCAAATGAAGGATTTATGAATTTCCCTTTAGTTTTCTCTAAGATCTGCAGGGCAATAAATCATAATACCGGAAGATCAGGTCAAGAGTTCAGTCCAGTAGTGAGATCAATAGTGGGGCTGCAACGAAAAATTATTTTAATAATCGATTAATCGGGTTATTTTGTCCCGATTAATCGGATTTAAAATATTTGTGGATATTTTGCTTATTATAACTTTATTAATTAGACCCTAATTCAGAGTTTTTATGTATAAAAGTGTACATTAAAACATGCAAAAGCCACATATTCAGTGTAACTACCTGTAAAACCAGTGTAAACTTAAATTTTTATATTTTATAAATCTTGGGTGCATGTTGAGAAGTGCATTGGTGATTTCTCCTTGCGCAAATTATGATCACCGACATATTTCCCGTGTTTTGTTCTCAATTGTAGTGAAAATCCTTGCGAAAATGATATGAAACCACACTTTCACAGATCGGAGTTTCACAGATGATTTTACACATTACAAATTTTATTTACTTTCATTTTATATGAAAACACAACTCGAGAGTGAGGGTGTAGCTTGTGAAAGCTGCATCCTTCATCTGTTCTTGTGCAACACTTCCTTTCTCTTTCTTTAGCTTTGAGCAAAAACAAGAAAGCAGAAGCTTCGTCGTTTATCAAGTTTTAGAAAAAACAGACGGTTTCTGAGATACGAAGGTTCGACTTATGACAATATTGTAAAAATATATTTAGCACGCCAGGCACTCGTAGCAGCGTATACAGTATATACTGTATAGTTTATACAATACGATACTATAAATTGCTCTGTTCTGCTAAATTACTTGTATGTAATATGTTAAATTGTTAACAGTTTACTACCACATATATACCAATCCGAAAAACCTTTAGCAAAATATACAAATAGGATGTGTATATATATATATGTGTGTGTGTGTGTGTGTGTGTGTGTCTGAAAAACTACCAAGTAAAAACATGGCATTTGTGGTCAAACAGTTCTGCACTTCCCCATCTGCATATTTAGTTCCTACCTGCATGCAGTTCTCATTTTCTGAAAATCTATAACTATGATGCTTTCATTTTATCCAGGCATACATGGCTTCTTGTAAAATATGTGGCAATATCACAAAGAATAGTTTTCCGTTGCTATTTGTGAATAAATAGGAAACTGTGCATAATATAGTTTTAGAAAACCAACTATCAGGAGCATGATCTTTTGCTACTGTAGTCTATCTGGAGTCTGGTGTCTTTTTGAGAAGCTTTTCTGCTCTTCACACGTGTCAAAAGTGATTGTTTGAGTAACTATTGCCTGTACATTCTCCTCTTACCCCTTTCCCTCTTTCCTCCATGTTTTCATTTAGTTACACATATTTATCATGCCTTCCTTATTAGGTCATATTTCTTGGCCCCCCCCTTTAAGAAAAGCTTTTTCTCTTAAACCCTTCACTCTTTCTTATCTGGCTGTTCTTCAACGACTGCGGTAGGTCTGTTGATCCCCACACATTCCTAAAATAACTACAAGACCAGACATAAGTCTAGCAAGCGGTCTACCTTCATGGATTCAACGTAAAGGACGTATTCTCGCAGGACAGGCAGGAAATCATCGCTCATGTCCTCTGTAAGTTCCTCCAGGGTGCTGCAGCAGTTAGCCACACAGCCTGAAACGCCGTCCAGCGGCTCCTGAAGCTCCTGCTCGAAGGAAGCCCATGACGAGTGGAGCGGCCCGTACTCTCTCAGCTCCACTAGGTACTCTGATGGAGAAACATGTAGGAGAGAAAATTGGGTTTTATTTTGCATTGTATCATAGGGAACTATTCGGGATTTATAGAGTCCTCTGGTGAACTTAGGTTTCCCAAAACTGACCTCAGGAATATATATGTTAGAAATGGTAAGATTCACATAGGTACATCAGCATAAAAGTAAAAAAAAAAAAAAAGTGCATCGGATACAAGTTATTATTTGTATCGCAATGCATCATTTTTAACATATTTGCTATAAAAAAATGATTTATTACTGTATAATTAGAAGTAGATAATAATTAGAGACCAAGACGTGTCCTGAGAGTCTCAGAGAATACAGATTAACATGGCAGAGGTAGAGCTGTGACTTCCTGCAGACACAACAGGAAAAAAACGACTGCTTTTTCAAAATCTTTTTGCACTCAAAAGGTGTGTTTGTGAAAGGGACCATACGTTAGAATTTGGAACGGCACTTAAGTAAATTGATGATTTGATCCCAAGAAATAAAATAACTATCTGTTTTATATTTAATCGCATCCGCCTCAGTTATGGAGATGGACATCCTTTAATTACTCTGTAAAGCAGAGTTCTGTGAAGTTTCTTTGAAGTTTTAAAAGTCTAGAAAGACTTTTAAAACACTGCAGTCCTGATAAATTAAATTTCCCAGTATAAAGTGAGGATATTAATAATCGCACAAACAAATAACTAACTTTAGTATTTTTACGAGACCTAAGATCATGTTCACTTTCATTACTTCCCCCATACTTCTCCCTGAACATTCTGAGACCTGGAAAGCCAATGTTAGAAAGAAGATAGTCGACGTAGCTCGAACCTGACTGCTCTTTGATGATCCTCTGTGCTATCCGGTCGATGGTACCCAGCTTCTGCGTAAACATGTCCAGATAATCACCCATTGTGGCGAAATCGACCGGCCGAGCTCTCAGCTTGTAGCCGCCCGTCACATACTTCACAGACTCGCCCATCTTGGACAGCAGAGCCAGGCCTTGCCTTTTGTTCAAATCCTTTAACACAAACATGAAACAGTTCGTACCAGACATCCTTCCGATCTACTACAAAAAGTTCTACAAAAGTGCTCATTTATCATTCCGTTTATCCCTCCGGCTCCCTTAAGGCTCTGGTTCTCCTCAAATGTCTGTTGTTAACATCACGATACAGTATGAAATCAGAGGAGTTGAACTGAACGAACAGACAGAAACTTCAGGTGTCTTCCTGGTGCTTCGAAGCTTGTAAAACACTTGCAATAGATGACAGTTTACAGAATGACAATGTTTATAAGAACAAAGAATGACTTCCAGGACACATTCCAGACGTGGCAGGAACGCTGGGAGCGCTGTATTGCTGTGCTAATTTGAAGGTGACCGTGTGTTAGCTTTTTTGTAATCAGATACCACCTTATATAATATGAGCTTCACCATCTCTGGATCGTTCATGGCATTAAATCAGAGAGCGTGTACATTAAAATTAAAATGTCACTCATTAATCATGTAATGAGATATGCAGCAGGGACAGATATAACCTTTGGATCAGTAGAACATGTGCCCTGTCATAAATTCAAATTATTCTCAGAGACTTTGGGAACCAGGTTTTGTTGAATAAATATATTGTCCCTTTCTGAGACTGAGAGTTGCTTCAAATGCCAGTCAGCTCTGAATATTTGGTTTTTCACTTTATCCACAAAGCTTTACTTTATTTTGATTTGTCTATTGAATACTAACACTTCAACTTTTCTTCTTTTTTTTTAATTTGTTGATTAAATCCTTTCTTAAAAAATTGCTTTACTACTTGACTTTTTTTCACCGACTTGTTTGATCTTTTCTTCATTCTGGCAGGTTGAAAAGGCGAACAATTTCACTTGTATTTAAGGAAATAAAACTTTAAACTGTTACTGGCTTTTCACTAACACGTGTCTTGGAGTTGAGGATTTGTGCATCTTTGAGCCTAGGTTCCAAGTCCAATACTCAATTACTGTTCAAATCAGATTCTCAGAGACGTTTACTTAAGCCATATTGGAACTTTTTACCTGTAATGGAGTAAGATTTGTGGTAAGGTATCTATACTTTTAATGAAGTATGACTTTCAGGTACTCGTTACACCTCACACACACACACACACACACACACACACACACACGTGTGCACTAACCTTGGCAGACAGGAAAGCACTGAAGTGCTCGTTGAAGGAAAGGACAGGGTGATCTGCAACCCGTTTCAGGAACTTATCCAGGGCTTTTCTCCTCGTCTCGACAAATTCTTCTGAAAAACGATCCACCACTCCTTTCATCACAAATTTTTCAGGTAGTGGCTTTGGAGAACACAGGAAAAACACACCAAGATATTGAGGGGAAAAACAAACAAACAAAGAAGTGAAAGCCAAAAACCTGAGCTTTTAATCCAGAGTACACACTTCCCTCAACACTATCATCTAGAATACACACATGAGGTCTTTTTTCCCATACTTGACCATTTTCTTTTCAAAATCACTCAAATTAAAAAAGTTCCATTTGGGTTTGGATACGCTTTTCTGCCTTATATAACTTATATCAGTTTATATTTGAGGCTCTACCTACTGGAATAAGGTGGGTTGGTTGGCTGTCTTCGAGCTTGTTCCTCAGCCAATCAAAGTCTTGATAGCGCCTCCGCACAGAATATTCCGGAAGGTCAAACTCTGTTCTGGTGGTCTATGGAAAAAAAAAAAACAAATAAAAATACATTAAGGAGAGAAAATCATTCTTTTAATTTACAACCACAAACAGGAACATTGAAAAGATTATCGTTTCTCTGCCCCACCCCAATTTCACACCTCAATTCAGTCTCGCCCAAATTCCAACCGTCTATCAGGAAGAAACGTTTGTGAAATTACGTACACAAAAAGAAAATTTTTTTTGAACAAAATGGCTTCTTTAGGCAAAAGTCTGAGACTCTGAGTCTCTGAGTTATGAAGTATGCTGAAGTAATCTTCTCGTATATACCATACCAGCGTCAGCTCTTCACAGCTCTTCTTCTTTAGATTTGCATTGTCTTTATTTATTATTCTATGTCCAGGTGACCCCATACCGCCTCTATAACATTTAGGGTCCAGATCATTAATGTCACCGCGTCAGTCTCCGTCGATTGAACCCAAAGATTTTAAACTTGGACCCGTAGGACCACATAATAATCATTTCCACTGATCTTGATTGCAATTATTACGAGCTTTAGCATATCTTCTCACCCGGTTTCCTTCATCCAATAGTCAGAAACATTCAGTTTAGCATCAGGATCAGGTTTTTTTCAAACGCTTCGAACAAATATTCCTCCGACACCAGACGAACTCACTAGTTCTAAGTGGTTCTATTTTCTCTCTGTGAATCTGGTGAGCCTTAAATCAATAATCCGCAATGGAGAAATAATGCAGCAGTTATCCATTAACCATCTTTAACCTGTTCATCATTAACTGTTAAAGATGAATGTCTCCTCCTCCTCTCTCCTCCAACTCCAGAGAAGAGGAATATCCCTGCTAATAGATCACCATTTACAGCTTTTTATTTTATCAGCCTTAAATTACCATCTGTCTCAAAACTAGCTTTGTTAGTTTTTAGTTTTATAAGTTTTAAACAAAATTTCAATCGTCCTTGTGACAAAATGAAACTAGAACCTAAACGATTTCTCAGAAGGTAGAACGACGGAGATCAATCGAACCCCACTGAATGAAACTGAATCTTCAGACAAATTGGAGTTAAAAAGTACAGCATGTTTGTTAGAATCAATTTATTATTTATTCAATCCACCTGATGGAAACGGACTGTTTTAGTCTCAATGATTAAGGACATTTGACTCACTGACCTTAGTAGACACTCTGTATGTGATGTACGTCTCCATGGCGGACACGTGTTTCTTCGGGTCGTCCACGGTCACAAACAGATCCCGCATCTCTCCGTCGAGGTCGTCGTCAAGCTGCAGGCGATTTAGCAAAGAGGACGACGAGGCCGGGCTGGACGTGTCCACCGCATTACCGTTGGGGAGACTTAAGTCCTAGAACGTGACAAAAATGGTGATTGTACAGCAGGAAGATGGACGAACGTTGTTCTTTTCCTGGTGTGTCTCCTGGAAGTTACAGCTCTACCTCTGCCATGTAAATCTGTATTCTATGTGACTCTCAGGATGTGCAGTACAGTAACAGTAAGTCATCCTGGATAAGGGCATCTGCAAAATGCCGTAAATGTGTAAATAACTGCACTAATAATTGTGCTTTGACTAATCAAGTTTTTCAGTTCTTTTCCAAATTCATTGTCCTCATTCACATTTCCTGTACATAAAAAAAAACGTTTTTTTTTGAAACACATAACCCACTTATTTTTATCTGAATCAGGCTTTAGATCAGCTCAGAACGGAGTCAATGATGAGTAAGGGATTAATTGAGTGAGATTTCATGATGCAGACTACAGTTTTTGTCCCTGGTGGTGTACTATACCCTGTGGTCCTGCTCCGAATCCGCCCCATCACGGTGCAGACGGAGAGTACACAAGACTCGAGGATGTAAAAGCAAGCATTAAAGCCACTCCTCAAGACTTTATTACGGTCCTGAACGTATGATGTGGAGCTTTTATGATCACTCACAGTTCTCTCGAGTGTGAGCGTGTCTCCAAATAATAATTACAATTTTGCATCCAATAAAATCCGATAATCTTCCCGGACTCAGTGTGTTAAAGTCTCTAGGGAGCAGACAAAGTGAGAAATCTGACACTCTAAGCGCTCATACGTCTCATGGGCTTGCTCAAACAAGAGCATTGCGACATGGCATGAAAAAAAAAAGTATTATAATAAGAAGAAAAAGAACTGTTTATGTAAGACCGTCAACGTCAGCTTGATCTTCTGATAATGTTCAACGGATCTGGAGCAAACAAACCAAAAATTAGAGGTGGACTGCTCATACACTGTTTGTATTCTGGATCCTCTGAAGAAAAATGTAATAAAGAGGAGTAATAAAATTGCAAAGCATTTCTCGAATAAATGACAGAACCACCAACTAAACTCCTGATCAGGTCACGATTAACTTACACACACGTAATACTGGAATAACACAGAAGCTAAAAACAGCGTTTTTTTGTGTGTTGATAGAAGGAAAAAAAATGACAATCACACATACGGTGCATCAGCCTCCTTGTCTGTATGATCGCAGTTATGTGATGCTCATAAAACAGCGTTAAACTGCTTCTAATTAATACTTTTCTTAACTAATTGTACAATCTTTAATAGGTCACTGATTAGAAAAGCAGCATCAAAAAATTCAAGATTCCTACCTGCTGTAAATTGGACCGAGGAGATTTCACGAAAAGCAGAACGAGACGAAAAGCTTTTGTGTCTTGAGGCAGAAGGAAAATAAGTTGCTGCGAAAGCAAATTCTCCAAACCAACATCCTCCTTTTGAATCTGGAACTTCTGGAAATGGTGACAGTATTTTCCTGACCGCGTGCCCACTTTTTTTTTTTTTTGGACGCACAAACAGCGTCCAGCTGCAGATCCGTACGAGCCGCGTAAAACTTATTATTAAACTAAACCAAATCTTGAACGAATGGAATTATGTTGTGTCTTAAGCACAGGCTTTCTGCAGGTTACACAAAGTCAAATTCAAGATTTTTTAAAACCCTTTATTACGTTCTTTTTTTAATAAAGAGCTGTATTACGACATCAAGAACACAAACACAAATTGTTTGTTAGCGACTCGCCTTAACCGACCCCTAAACGTATTTTGATTAATTAATTAATTTTAATTAATTAATAATTAATTAAAAGTATCGCTAAACTTGCACTTCCCCGGATCTGAAAAATGCAATCTGTTTTATATGGATTTTCAAAGAGATCATAAGAGATCAAAAGAGAATAACAGAAAGCTGATTGGCTGTTGCATATTGGTCTCATTTGTGGTCGTAATTGAAGTTGAGAGGGAATTATATTTGAACTAGTGAAAGGACTCCACAAAAACAAAAAAACATTCTAAAGTGCTATGGGAGCATTTCAGTGAGCTTTAGAGGAACACAGACTTTAGAAATGTAAGACCTGTTTAAAATTTATTTTAAAATTACCTAGAACAGCGAATACATTTTTTACTTTTATTTATTTATTTATTTATTTATTTATTTTACTTATTTTGACTATTTTAGACCATGCAGAAACCCCGTTAACAGAAAGACTGCCTTCCTGTCTTATCCCAAAACAAAAAACATTTATCAGAGGTCTGGAACAGAAGAGTTACGAAGGGGTAAAAAGCGCCGACTTTGCAATTCATCAAGTACAATCTAAAAAAAGAGGAATTAACCAGGAAGTAAAAAAGGTTAAGATGAGCGATTTGTGGTTTATTTCTTTCTCGTGAGTAATGGAGCAGAAAAGGTGCTGAGAGAGGAAATCTTGGGATGTGGATTTTTATTTTCACAGGTAAATGAAGCCTAATGTGAGGCGATTCGGCTTCGTCATCAGCTGGTGATGGAAGTGTACTGTGTAGGGACGAATGATGGACTACGGATGCTCTTGAAGAAGGCGGGGAGATAAACGAAATACTCCCTTGATGCCGCTGAAGGGAAATAATGAACAGGAGTGCTGTCTAATGTGAAGCAGTGTACCAGCGAGTCTGTTCAGGGTTTACATTTAAATTTATGGTTTTTGGCAGACGCCCTTATACAGAGCGACCCACATTTATCTCATTCAAACAACTGAGCAGTTATGGGGTTAAGGGCCTTGTTCATGGGCCCAGAAGTGGCAGTTTGGTGTGGCTGGGATTTCAACCCAACACCTTCTGATCAGAAGTCCTGATCTGAACATCTTATACACTATAAAGACCTCCTGAACAATTAAGTGCTTTGAAGTTTTTTTGACAAACCTTTAATCATGTAGCATCTATACATACATACACACTACACGGACTAAAGTATTTGGACACCTGCCTTTCTCAGCAATATGTGGTTATTTCCCAAACTGCTACCGCAAGCTTGGAGGCACACAATTGTATCGGGCCCAAATCTGTTCCAGGGTGACAATGCCCCTGTGCACAAAGCCAGTACAGATGCTTTACATTGGTTGGAGTGGAAGATCTCCTGCTATAGAGCTACATCCCTATTAAACACTTTTGGGATGAATGTGAACACTGACTGCACTCCAGACCTCCTCACCTTCTCACCTACATCTATACCTGACTTTACTAACAGTCGTGAGTCTGAATAAGCACAAACATCCACAAGCACACTCCAAAATCTAGAAGAGTGGAGCGAATTGCAAAAGCAAATTGGGACTAAATGTGGAATGCAAAAAAGCACATTCTATATATTTATGGCCAGGTGTCCACAAACTTCTGGCAAAACAGTGTATAAGATTTGATGTCGATTATCCTCAGATCTTCATGATGTTGCATGAGAAAGCAAAAAATCTCATATTCGATTAAATGAAACTATCAAGTATGAGGCAGCGCAAAATATCAGTGGTATAATAGAAATAATGTGAGAACTATCTCACACACACACACACACACACACACACACACACACCTGCAGCGTTTCGTCTGAACACCAAACACAGTAAGTAGAAAGACTGGAATCCTTCCATTTATAATCCAAACACATTACAATCCTGCCTGTCCTTCTGTGGAAACCGGACAACGTAGTTCTTCTGTCTACTTTCACTTCCTGTTTTTGGAGGATTAAAAGAACGATATAATATGCAATCCATCAAATTCACGTTCTCTACCTTCTCGATCTAAATCTATCGCTCCAGATGTTGTCAGTGAAGTGCACAAAAAACAGATCAATCCGAATAGAGGCTGCAGGAATCTACAAAAAAAATAAAGGTGAGAATGATCACACAAGTTCTGCTGTCTTCAATCCAATGGGCAGTTTAACCACATGAGATCTACTCCCATCCGTAAAAAGGATCAAGTGCACTCTTCACTCCCATTGGTAGATAGTTGACAAGAGATCTACTGTGTGGATCTCACATGCTCTATTCTATTCCTCCTTTCTTAGATCAAACACACAAGCTCTATGGTCTTCATTCTTATAGGTAGATGGTTCACAAGAGCTCTACTATCTCCACTCCCATTGGCAGACGGAGCACACATGCTCTACGGTCTCCGTTTCTATTGGCTGATGGATCACAAGAGCTCCAGTGTCTTTACTTCCATTGATGGATCAAAGGTGGATTACATGCACTCCACTACCATTGGTACATGGATCGCACACGATCTACTGTCTTCGCTCCTATTGGTAGATGGATCATATGCACTCTTCTCTACCATTGGTAGATGGATTACACAAGCTCTACTGTCTCCAATACCATTGATAGATGGTTTACAAGAGCTCTACAGTCTTCAATCCTACTGGTAGACAGATCATGCATACTCCACTCTCATTGGTAGAGCGATTATACACAGTGTTCAATCCCATTGGTGGACAGATCATCTGCTCTCTTCACTCCCATTGGTAGACAGATTATACACACTCTTCATTTAATTGGTAGACAGATCAGGAGAACCCAACTGTCTCCACACCCACTGCTAAACTAATCACATGCTTTTTACTGTCTTCCCTCCCATTGGTAATCAGATGATGTACACAGATGATGTACTCTACACGCCTCGATCCCATTGGTAGATGTGCACCAAAACACACCATATTTTCATAAAGTTAAACTTTGTGATATCTCTGGACACGCCTACTAGCCTGGTCACCAGTTTCTGGTCTCTTTGCCACTGAACGTTCAGTCTGAAAGTTCCTGGAGGATGTATTAGATGTATTAAACCCTCAAAGAGTTCGAGAAGCACTTAATTGGTCCAAAGAGACATCCTGCGATGTGTGCATCACCTTCCAGGCTTTCAATCACTCTGACACTTTAATGGAGATTAGAAGAACAGTTCATAGTAACAGTTTGATTAGACAGATGTGATGATCAAGAGTGAGTTTTCTATCAACAGCACCTTAATATTAGAATACTGTATCCCAGATCAGTCAAATGGGTGAAGACCATCCTCAGATGGGGGGGCGGGGGGTGAATCCGCCCCAACCCCCCCTTCAATAAATACCCCTGTGTTGGATGGAGAATGGGGAACCCCTGCGCTTACCCTGTGGCCGATGCTGCTGCTGGTGTTGGCTGCATCTGGGCTGGGAGTGAGGAGCGACTCCTCCGCGGATAGCGGGTGGCAGATGTCCTGGATGGATTTCTGCCCGGACGAAGGCAGAGTTTTCGGGGTGCCGACGCTCATCGTGCGAGCAAGCGAGAGACAAAACGCGCCGCGAGATCGCCTTACCTTCGGCCCCTCAGGTGGGTCTGGAAATCTCGGAGCAGCGCGGAGACATCTGTCAGCTGACTGGCAACGCGCAGAACCGGAAGTCCTGCGCGCACAAACGGAAACCAG